>CM067347.1:1847566-1884878 GCA_034190875.2 Urechis unicinctus
AAAACTTCTGAAGGGGGGAATATTTAATCAAGTTAGCTTAATATTAAGACATCATACTATGTTTTGACATTTTGACTAACCCTCTGCGCTCACCAAATCTGCCAAAAGTTGACTCTAGCTTTGTGTAGTAACAGGTTTGTTATTGAGTAATAACTGGTACGGCAGTGCATTATAATTTTAATGTTTTGTATTAAGATCATCCCATAAATATTCCAACATTATATAGTGGTCATGGTTGAAAGTGTACTAACATTTGGACTAATCAATATTAAATTCCTTTTGTGATTAACTCTAAGCTTGCAGTAAACCGGTTACGCTTGGCAAATGATGTTTAGCAACAGAGGGATTTGGGCCAAAGTGGAAATCATCGTGCTTCTATATGAGGCCTTCTTGTGACATCGATAGCCATCTGTTTACGTGCTTATACCCCACCTTGTCCAGGTTTTGGGACGTCCGCAAATGCAGTCGGCGAGACCATTTTAGTGACTTCAGGGCTACATAACTCGCCCAGCGGTTTTGCGGCTCTAAGGTATATAGACGATACATAGTTTTAGGTTCACAGACATTAGCAAGCCAGCATCAAATGTGTCCGATCGTGGCTTACTCAGTACAATTAGTATTGTTAGGGTCGCGTTAGGTCTGCTCATAGAATCAAACAGTTGATACAGGATTTGTTGGTATTACATTAACAATCATTAATTAGCAGCTTATGTATCTTTATTATTTTCTGAATGTGCGGCAATCTGCATTCAGCATTGGTCATTATCACATAAATATCTATGTTGATGATATGATATAAAGCTACTTCCGCCCATAGTTATTTATGACCGGGAGGTAATTAGCGTAATGGCATCACATTGTTTAGATAAGCCGTTTCATTGTGGCGCAAAATACGTGTCTCATTATGTATCGTTAATATAACGGCACGTGTAACCAATAACCGATGTCAAGACAAATATAGAAATTAAACCAAAACCGAGGCATCAAAAAATTAAACTACTTAGAAATAGTCTGTTTGAATCATTTTTACCTTTTGCATAATATGAGAATTGTAGAAAGATTAATTCCGACAAAATTTTGTCGAGTACTGGGGTACACTGCAACCAGTTGCATTTCAAGGAGTGATAAATTTCTAATTAATATGCTGTGCTAAGTTGACTGCAACACATGCAAAACGCTATATCGGAAGTAAGCTGGCATTTTTATATTTAGGTATTCGCGAGCGATCTGACCCGATAAATTACATTCGCTATATACAGCGTCGTTTTTGATTGGAACGTTGATATCGAGTGAATATTCTAATATGTTTATCATTGCCAGTGGGTACTATTTACGTTTTGGCAAACCAACGAGGCCCATATAAGGCATTTAATAAAATATGGAGGGTGCGGTTAAACAATATATGAAGCAAACACTTTATAATAATGACAGCAGGACACTTTGCTCACGAATAAGAGGAGCACAAGCGACTGATTATTTTGCTGTATATCCTAAGGCGTTGCTGAAACGAACAGGTCTGGTAAATCTTCACTTCATCCGGAATAAGCATTCAAAAATCCTAAGTGGTATTTTATCCACAAGATGTGGGTTCTTCCTATCTGACATTCCCGTTGTTTCTGTCCTCATGCGACTTCATCGGTTGCATACAAAGTCTCCACAAATCAGCTAATGAGCCGCCGCTCAGATTTGATTAATTTGTCACCAAATATAGATCAAACTCCTAAAATTAGCATTTTGCACGAATTTCTATCCCACGAGTAGTACTTGTTTGGAGAGCCGGCAATATCCTTAGATAGTTCGAAGGAGGTAGACAATACGTGGGCTGCGGCCCTGATTGGTGTGGCTAATTTTAAGACGAGTTTGCCACTGGCTATATCCAATTTTAATTCCGAGATTAAGCTCTTTTTATTGCCCAATCTTGTAGGAAACGTTACATTATCTTCTCTGATTCCATGTCTGCCCTGTAGGCAATAACAGTGAGTAATTTCCGTAATGTCATATTTTAAA
This sequence comes from Urechis unicinctus, assembly GCA_034190875.2. Lineage (NCBI taxonomy): Eukaryota > Metazoa > Annelida > Polychaeta > Xenopneusta > Urechidae > Urechis > Urechis unicinctus. The sequence continues at coordinate 1,849,574 of CM067347.1, forward strand.
CGGCAAGTTTTCATATTCATAATTATTTGATCACCGCAAGAATAGTGTGTTTGTGCGGGTTTCGAGCCATGTTGGGATTCCCGGGTCGGAGCAAGCCGACAGGTCTACCGGATAAGTGCTCAACCAGATTTAAACGCACAGATGGTAGCAACAAAGAATGAATCAATCCCCAACAAATTGCATGATATTCAGCCCCCAAATGAGAGAGTGGGCATACGGATGCAGAGCGAGCCGTTTTTTCTGCAGAGGAAAGAGTCGATCCCTAAAACCATTATTTTCGAATGTCTTTTTAAATTGTTTGAAAGGAATGAGCTAGCTCAGATCCTTTGTAAAATAGATAAATCCTTTTAAACAATTTTAAAAGAAGATTTTATTACAGATTTTAAATGATTATAAAAACATTTCATTAATCCAATTTATTAATTTAAAAACAATGGGTGCGATTTCTTTTTCCATTTTTCTCTTTGATTACATTTTATCCATTCGTATTCGCATTTTCCTTACTTGGTAGGCACCATATAATACATTAGCGTTGGTTTAACGCCATACTCAACTTACCTTAGCTTATATCTCTTCCACTTTCTTGTTCATTTTCATCCACGTCCATTTATCGTACAAGGTGGGTGCCCAATGAGGTCAATCATGTCTCTTCATACTTACCCTTCTTTTGTAGGCATCATATAGCGCATAAGAGTTAATATGCCGTTTGACCCTATATTTATCTTATGTGTCCAACACAACCACTTCCCCTACTCCTTTTCGGAACAACAAAGATAGACCATTGCATTTATGTATTTATATAAGTATAACATAGAAATAACAGTTATTTCCTTATCATGGTTGTGCATATATAAGATTTACGGTATCTTTGGTTTATTCTAGACTTTAATTCAGTTGCTCATTAGCTATGAATTGTTTTTGTTATTTACTCTAGAATTGTGCCGATTTGGACTTCTAAAGTTGGTGCTTAATGCATACTTTGGCGAATCTATACAAATGACGCACTGTGTCTTTAGACTGTCCTTGCACATACTTTCTGTCCCACATCTCTCCTGAAACGCATTTTTCAGCAGTTCCAGAAGTGATTCGAAAAAAAAATGCGACATCACATTATTTTCAAGACGGGGACGATTCAGGGATGTAATAATCAATCAGTCACTGGAGCGATGTGTTATGAAGGACAAACATTAATCACAACAGGTCTGCTTATAAACGTACAATTCACATAAAAGCCGCAGTGCTAGTCCCAACCAAAGACTTATCATATCTATTGTCATCTAAGAATGTTTAATTTGTGCAATACCCACTTCGCAAGGAGCGCTCTCGCAAAAGAATTGCAGTGGCTCGGTGGTGTATCATCAGAACACAACCTAAATGGCTGTCTCGTCTCAGAATCTAATTGTTTTCACACCCCTTTAATACACATCAACTCGAACGAAAGGTACCCAATGTATCCGTGTTCTTTGAATGTAATCAAGACAATTATGGACGTAGGTGGAGAGAGCATTTCTGGTGGATAATTCATGGACCGTGGGTGCATAGAATCCTGTTAAATTATGACCGTCAGACAAGTGTACTCATAGCTTTGTACTTTAGCCTGACCATGTGTCATACGACTAGTCCTTATCATTTCCTCTGCCGCATTGTAATACCAATACACTAAACGCTCTGATTCCCCTCATTCTCCAGCAGCCACGTTTTAATCTAATACTTGAAGGTCAAACGACTAGATCCTACCATTGACCTAATTTTTTACCGATTAGTTGCATTCCATGGTCATAAATAATTGCTTCAACATTCATTTTAATAAGCATGAAATTCATAGTGTCTTATTTTATAGATAAAGCCATGTAAATGTCCGGTTTGATACGTTTTCACAAAGCACGGCCAGGCATTAACTTAGGTTCGTTTTCATACTAAAAGTACCGTATGGCTTGTATCTTCATTAAAATGGCCAAGCAATATACCATGGTGATTACTGCTAGAAAGTAGTTCGCCTGAAACTGCCAGTTTTGACCCAGATATGTCTCGTAGAAGAAGTATTAAAGGTTTGCACAACGCTAGCATTTGCATACATTATGGTGATTAGTTAAGGAGCTAAATAAGATTTCCTCTTTGCTGGGTACTGACATTTCCGCTATTCGGCCACTAATGAATATCACATCTCATATTATATTTGGTGTTATATTTCGATATCACGAACAATACCGAAAAGAAGTAAAACAGCTTTACACAATCAACAGATAGCATGCTGCGCGATATCGCTTAAACAAATATTGCAACCCAGTATTTTGCTACTTAAACTATTGAATCGTCTTTATAGGTTTTCCAGAAGCAAAACATCGTGTAAGAAAAGAAAATTGGAACCTCTGTATTATCTGATAAAAGTGATAGGAGGGAATATTCTAGCACAAAACATTTCCAACCAACTGTGCACAAGTTGCATGTGCTATGACCAGCAGCGTGTTTTTTTTTAAAACATATAAGGCAAGAAAATCCATTTCATATATGGTAATCAAAATAACATTGGATTCAAGCATTTGATCATGGACCATTTGCATTTTTGCTGTGGATCCATTAAACCAATGATGCACTGTAATTTACTACTGTTTGTTATCAAGACGGCCTGTGTAATCAAATTGGTTTTTTACCATTTTTACTACTCGTGGTTTCCATCATGTTAATGAGCATAATATACCATACTACCACATGTATATATCAAGAATGTAGTTGTATGAATTTGAGCAAATGACACATATTCCTCATGCAATGCAATCATGATAAATTATTTCACAATGTTACTGACCGTCCAGTTACAGTACAGTAAGCTCAAATTCGCTTAGAACTCAAGGCATTTTGTACTTTCGTCACTGCAATATAGTGTGTTGCATTTCATATCTCAGCATTCCAAAAACAGTCGCAGTTTTATGATTATGCTCATCAGTATGCATTTGTGTATAGAACAAAAGCATTAGCGTGAACAATCCTCAGCTGTTTAAACCATATCATTTAGAATATAGAGATAGCACCAGATCTTATCACAAACAGTAAGGAGGAACCAAATAGCTGATACACCGTACCATAACTAATTTCAACACTATTTGACGGTCGAAATCAGTTTGACTATAGAGGCATGTTACAACCGGTGCAAATACATTATGCACCTCCATTTGTAAGAGCCCAAAGATCAATCCATAAAACAGTAATCCTCTTCATAAAATTGTTGACCAGACCTCTGGCAAATGCATCATACCATGTATATTTATATATCTGCCCTCTGTCGATTGATGAAAATGAATGGCAGGTGGCGTGTTTACTTTTATGCGACAAATCTATGACAGCTCTCTTATTGGTAAAGTGTGCTGATAATGAAGGCGCAGGGTAATATTCGATTGTATGACTAAATATTGGTGTGAATGCAATAGGACAGTTATTACCAAGGGAGTTTGCATCGTGACACTTTGTGTTGATTCATGAATATATATTGACTATTAGCATAGCGTTGACCTTGTGTTTATGGACAGAGCAAAATAAAGGACCTACCGCATAGGAAACCATTAAATTTACTGGGTCAGCTGCCAATATGTATGATTTGATTTTTGCACCAAGTAATGGGCATCATTGAGCGTCAGATAACCTTTAAATAGTGCTTAACAATGGCCTGTCATCGTCGCTATGAGAGCAACGTCTTTTAATTGCAATACTCCTCCAACTATCTGCTTTGGGTGTATTAAACTCTTTATTCAATTTTTTTAGTCAATATTGGTACAAACCCTGATAGTTTGCTCAAATATATTTATGTACTTGGTGTTTAATAAGCGTGGTTATCAGTGACATGGACAATGTTGTCATAAATTAAGGCTGGCGAAGGTATAAAAAAGACACGCCATGCTTGATTCTGATAACCTTATATATATAAAATTAAATACATCAATAAACGAATATATATATATATATATATATATATATATATATATATATATATATATATATATATATATATATATATATATATATATATATATATATATATATATATATATATATATATATATATATATATATATATATATATATATATATATATATCAGCACGAACGCGACCTTTAGTGGACAAACCGCCAACCTTTCGTACACTTTGTTACACGAAAGGATATACCAGTATGTCCATATAAAGTCAACGCACATTTTCGTCAAAAAAATATTTTTGTCTGACCATACGAATGTGATAGTCTAGTTTTAGTAAAGTACAAAGATAATCTTTCACGCGTGACTTCTTTGGATTTTGAACATAAATTTAACAACTAACCATTCGTTGACATAACACGCAAACCTCATTATCTTCCATACAACCAAATATACTTCGATCCAAATTGCCGAAAAATGTTTAATCATGTGTGTTGGGTATGTTTATTTGAAAAATTAAAATAATTGATTTATTTTTAAATTTCATTACTGAAAAATTCTATTTTTCTCCTCATTCATTCATCTACAACATTGAATTAGATCGCGAAATGTTACCAATGGTTCATAATCATCATATCTACAACAAATATATGTTTCTAATCCATGATGACTGAAAATTATTTTGAATATTTCGGTATTCCGCAAATATTGTTTATATATTGGGCACGAAAGGTTGAATTTATATACGTATAAATGAATGTCTTGACCTTTCGTGGACGACCTTTCGAGGACCAAAAGTATATATCAGCAGTAAAAAGTGACAAAAAGATTGTTATTCGCATTAAACTATTCATTGTATCTTAAAAGATGCCGAATAAATAATTGATAATTAATGATATAAAAAATGTACTATAAATATCTGTCCACGAATGGTTGGAGTCCACAAAAGGATGTAACCGTCAGTATATATATAAATATATATAGATGTATATATCCATATATGACTGAAATATATATTAAATATATTTTCGGTATTATATATATATATATATATATATGTATATATATGGGCACGAAAGGTGTTATATTTATATATATATAAATATATATACTATATCTTTCGTGGACGACCTTTTCGAGGAGATAAAAGTATATATACATACAATAAAATATTCACAAAAAGATTGTTATTCGCATATATATAATATATATATATGTATCAATATATATAAGATATATATATATGAATATATTAGTATGTATATATATATTTATTTATATGCATATATATATATATATATGCATATATGTATGCATATATATCAAGGATACATATATATGTAGCATTTTACACGCATATATATATATATAAATATATATACAACGGTATATATATGTTTATACATACAGCTGGTATCCCATTGCCAAAGACCTAGTTTTGTGTATGTTTTTTATGCAGCTCATAGAAGCGTAATATTGTTTGCGTCAACTAAGTTCCAAGACTTACAAATTTGCTAATTGGAGATGCTAGGGGTATATAATACTCTCTCTCTCTCTCTCTCTATCTCTCTCTCTCTCTATATATATATATATATATATATATATATATATATATATATATATATATATATATATATATATATATATATATATATATATATATATGCATATATATATATATATATATATATCATATATATATATATATATATATATATATATATATATATATATATATATATATATATATATATATATATATATATATATATATTTATATTATATATATATTATATATATATAATATATATATATATCTATTATATATATATATATTTATATATATGCATATATATATATATCTATATATATATATGCATATATACAAGGATACATATATATGTAGCTATATACACGCATTTATATATATATATATATAAATATATATACAACGGTATATATATAATTATACATACAGCTGGTATCCCATTGCCAAAGACCTAGTTTTTTGTATGTTTTTATGCAGCTCACAAGGGCCGTAATATTGTTTGCGTCAACTAAGTTCCAAGACTTACAAATTTGCTAATTGGAGATGCTTAGGGGTATATAACTACTTCATAGAGTTCCTAGAATTCATACAAGCTACATGATGCTTAGATGACAGCCATACACCCCCGAGCAGCTGATATGGATATCATTTTCATTCAATCAACGCAATAATTTGGTGGCACTCTTTGTTGTGTGGAATGTCTGAAGTCGTTAAGCAAAATACCCTTGGCTACACGAATACGTTCATAGTATATTCTCCTTATTAGAGTCTGCGACTGCAAGGAAACAGAAAAGCCACCTGAATATATGTACGTCATTGACATCAATCTTTAATGTGTAATTTTTTGACCGTCACTGATTAGACAGCGACTGGTCTGGCATCTTATAAAGAGTTTATCCTGATCGTTGTCGAACGCACATAACAAGAAATGTGATTATCATGGAAATTGGATTTAATTTACAAACAGCATCATGATCAATTAACCGATGTTGATATTCACACGTCTGTCTATCATCTATCATTGATAATTAAGTCTTCCTTGAGTAAACGTTAGACTGTTGAACGCAATCGAGATCGAGATGACTACAATCACCGAACAAGATGCAATTTAAAAGACACTATATGATACCATATCTAATTTACACAGGGTTGACAAGTACATCATTTCTATTACATATTATGTATTTGTGGTTTGTTATCGCGGCTGATTCATTACTTATATTGGTCGAGACATTGTACTCGTTTGAAATCTATTATTTGCTCATCGACATTACCAGGCTTGGTCTGCTGTGATGCGAATGGTATTTTTGATCAATAGATTGATAGATAGATTTATATATATATATATATATATAAATTATATGTAAATGTGTATATATATATATATATATATATATAAATATATATATATATATATATATATATATATATATATATATATATATATATATATATATATATATATATATATATATATATATATATATATATATATATATATATATATTATATCTTTTTTCTAGGTCCGTGTTATGCACCATTAATGCGATAGTCCTATCAACGGGATAACTCAATTGAAAAACACTGCGCATGACCTATATTCAGTCAAAATTATACTATTTTGTAATTAGCAATATTTCCCGACTAGTGATTGCCATAACGAAAATGATTCACATTCTGCATTTTACAAACAAGTCAAATATTCATTTGCTAATGCGATGAATATACAATTGAGTTGATAAGTGTCTTGTATGAGTTGAAAATTGAGTTTCGACTAGAATCCATTACTAATATATTCAATGAGCCGATGTTTAAGAGCAGCTGTACCCATTATTACGAGCAAATTCAAATTATCTCATGTATTGCGTGTTTATCTATTTGACGGTTCAATTTGACTTTCTTGACATAAAAAGATTAATTCCCACACTAAAGCTCTCACAAAAGATTACCCTCAACCAGCGACCATCGTACGTTGTTCAATGTAATGCTTTTCGCTTTACAATTATATGTTTTTGTTATTATTAAACAATAGTCGCGCAACTGAAAGCCCGCTGTACTAACTACATAATGAATATAACATTGATTAGGGCGGAGTGGAATACTCCAAATTCGAACCTTGCTTGCGGAACGTTTGCTTCAAAAGGTCTCTCTCACCGATTTAGTGGCTGACGTACCATAGCTAATTATTTACTTAAGTGTAATCAACCCTTTAAATGCTTATGTTTTTTGTTATTGCCAAAATTGTATGGTGTTTAAATATTGATTACACCATTTACGCTGATAAAATATGGGATTCAAAGCCATTTCTAATAAATATAAAACATTGCGCTGTAATTGTTTTTCCCCACGACGCTTGACTTTCGTAGGCATTGATTGGAAGGCACCTTGCTTAATCGCCTTATCGCGACAAATACTTCCAAAATTATCTACATATCAGAAAGGGATCTACCGATACGGATTATTATCATGCATGATTGCATACTTTCTTCATTCATTTAATTTATTAATATAAGTTCCGGAACGAGAACAGGCATATTGAGAATTGCATCAATTGGTTTCAAACAGCAGTTTCGTGATTTTTCCCCCTTTGCTATGCTCCTTGGGTTTATCTCACTTCCATGGAGACAGAAATGAGAATAAGTGTCAGGAGATGTCAGTGTTAACCTCTGGTTTTGTCTACGCTATGGGTGTTTTAGGGTAAGACAGCATCGAACAACTGGCTGGTATCTCAATCAATTTGATATTTCTTACACCTGGAAAGCATTTACGTAAGTACCTCGTGGAATCGACACGGAGCCCATTATATCTGATTCTGAGCATCATAAAGGGTTTTGCCTTCAATAGTCAGAAAGTCCTGATTCATGCGTTGACACTATCTTCACAGATTAAAGCATGGTTCACATTGAAAGATATTTTTATCAATAACATCCTTATACATAAGGTTGATATGCCAACGAGTATTCTTTGGTTCGCCGCTTGCGAGCACTATTACGCAGCTCTTTGCACACAAAAGGAATATTAATGGTTACCGAACCCTCTATGGCCTGAACCTGTTATGAACAAATGGGGTGCGTCACGTTTTCTATGAGCTAAGTGAGCTTGGCCAGCAAACCACATATGGCAAGTGATTTTCTACCCATTTCTACGGTCTGAGCATCACCATAGACTACGCGCCGACTTCCGGTCTCTGAGTGATAGTTCATTTTGAATGTGGCATCTTTCATGATGCCTTTGGCGCCAGCCATTAAGGCAGCAAAACAGTCACATTTGAAGCGGAAATATACCCATGAGTGCATACCAATAACGGCGTAACGGCTATGAAACCGTGTAATTCAATCCATTGCACTATGCCGATGTTGGGGAAGAAAATTGCCATCTAACCTGAGATATATTGCCTTATTCAAGAAAACGTAATGCGTTTTTTCTAATGAACACATCTAGGCTTTCTTTCCACGCTGCGTTCTCTGAAAAGATAAGACGAATTATGACGTCAGTTACAATTATCATAAAGTATAATGTATATATTATTCATGCAACATGTTTTGAAAACACTAGCTCTCCTGTAGGGAAAGACTTTCAGGTGGTCAATATTTGGCTATTTACTATTGTGAGAAGCCAGAATGCATTGACTCGATATTTCGGTTTCAATGTGTAAGAGTGGTGCAAATTATCATTACCTTTATTAACTTCCATGCATCAACATTCACTGCGGTAGAAGCAGCCCATTTTGTGTGAGCTTCGTCGCCTACGCAAAAGTCAGAACACTACAAACCCATCAGGAAACCTAAGGCTAATAAACAAATTATGATAAAGTCTCAATTGGAAGAGCGTGTGTCTTCACATAACAGTGTCAAACTTTGGAGAGAAATAACAAAACGAAACTGGCTATAAGCAGTCAGCAGCTTCAATCCCCAATAGATATTAGTTCTGTCTTACGCGAGATTGACAATATGCGTAGGGAAAACAGCCACAGAGTTAAGCGCCCGTTTAAATTGGCCTTTTTGAAAAAGCCATTTCGACAGTGAGAGATTAAATGTAATAGGAGCGCTACCAACTTACCACTTCGTAAGCATACCAATGTGATACGTGCCATGATGTAGTATTAGACAGAAACAAAACAATTCTGTTAATCCCGTGCAAACGGAAGGAAAGATAACAAAGCAAACTCTGCGAATGCTTTTTATGTCTTCGATCCGAAGTATATATTATGTTTATCATGCAACCATCCTAAGTAATAAGCATCCCAGTATCACCAAACGTTACTCTAAAGATGATGAAAATGCTGGAATATATCTCTGGCTCGCTGATTGATACTAACAACACCCTTAACTAGTATATGTCGTCCTTTATAGCGCATACATGAAATTCTTAGCTTCAGATTGTGAGATAATGATACACCGTGTGTACTCTAAGGCATATAATTTGCAGAACATACACATCGTGTGTCTGATGCATGACGCAACATTCCATGTGTCAAAATCCTGTAACTGACTTCATCACGTACGCTAATTTTCCTCATAGCAACTAATCAGTCACGTTTACAGTTTTTGTATGCCCATAAACTCTTATTCATAGTCATAACAGCGACCACGTTTAAACGCTGAGAAACAATTCTCTTAACTCTCAAGCCACCTTTTATTGTCCGATAATCACACAGGAATATATTGCGTAATACTTGACCACCGAGGCTCAGTGATTTGCATTGATTATATATAAAAACTTATTTGCCACTCACTAAAACAAACTTCAATATTCAATGACTTTTGTAATCATTCGTAATTAGATCATAACTACGTAGCATGACAATCATTTCATTTTTTATTCGAACAATTAATAATTACATGTCTAGACTGGTGTTCTGCCCGTTCCATGCCACAGAACAACGAACAGCACACCAAAATGTCAAAGGCATATTTATACAACAGCTTGGTTGAGTTCAAACATATTTTTATTGACTTCATAGTCGTCTTATGTGCATAGTAGGAACGATCAATGGTTTGTGACAGTTGCACTTTTTACCATAGTATGTATGGACAGTGTACCAGTGGGTGTCACCGCGAAAATGATAAAATGAAATAAACCTTATATGCAATAACGCATTATGTGTGTAGTTCAGTTGAATACCGAGGGCAAGTTCAAGACATTCACACACATTGAAAACCTTTACATAGGTTGCGTCAGCGCATACTGTTTGTTTACCATGCCTATTTATCAGACAAACCTAAGTCCATTACACTAGGATTTTGTTCAAAGCCGCGAGTCACAACAGTAGGCCTCTTCATCTGTGGCGTACATTATTGTAATAGGGTAAAGGGGGACTACTTGTGTCATTGCAAACATTAGTAATTCAGGATTATTGACTACATTGACGTCATTGTGTATGAAATACTAACCATATTGTGAACCGCATAATACGTATGACACAAAATTATGACAATTATAGGACATATTATATTTGCAGACACAGAATGCCCATTACTTGTGACACAGGCAAAAAAATGAATGCTGCTATCTTTTTCGGCTTTTTGGTTTCAATGCAATTCGATGACAATGTTATGACAAATATCAAGACCAATATACACCAACTCACCACAATGAACTATCCGAGAACACTATAAGGTATAACAAAGTAGAACTAACTGGACAACTGTTGGATGTTTATGTGTTATTGAATGCATAAAGGGCCTCAGGCTAGGAGACACGCCATGTCTGAACATAAAGCATATGCCCCCAAACATCAAGTAACATCTGGGTGTTCTGATCCAGTATAATGAATATTTAAAGGTCATGCAAAATTCCTAATCGGATACTTTAGAATATTTACTAGTGGGATTAGTTACACCCACCAGCCATGGTCAAAACCTTTGAAACTTACGTGACTGCATCAATAGTATTACTGCAATCTTTTCGCATCCACCTCGGTATAATAAAGTTGGTAATTTACGTGTTGCGCAAAGGGCATGGCATAGTACCTGCATCAACATTAGTATGTAAGCCTCTGCCCGGACCGTAATCTAGTAACGATGCTTTATGCATTATTCAGATTTTAGTATTAATTTACGACTCGCTGCAAGCGTGCTGCGTTTAGCGGAAACGTAGCTGGAAACATGTATAACTTCCATTTTACCGAAGACGCTCTCACCCCTTTGTCATCCCCAGCAAGATAACGACATTATCATTACTTCTATTATAGAATGGTATCATAAAAAAGGCAAAACCTAACGTATGTTACAATAATATCGGTTTTGTGAGTGCCAAAGGGGTGTAATTACGGCACGTGGTCTGAGCTTAATCGTAGCGATACTGAGCCCCCCACCCCCCCCCCCCCCCACACTGCAATCACAATATGTATTGGTAACTCATGATTCAATAGTGAAAAATCCACAGTCAAAATAGAAGAATTAACAAATAAAACGCAAAATCAGTTTTCAACATGTGTGTAATTGTGCAGTTGAATGTGTACACAAAAACCCAAACGCACTCAAACTACCGAAAAGAGCAATCTGAATCCTGAATTACTGAAAAACTATAGACCAACTAGCAACCTGCTGCAATGCATTACAAATTAGAGAATTATCGCCTTCATGACCAAAACTGCCTTCCAGACCAAAACTTTACTCTGTGTGGATGTGTGTTTATGCCTACATGCGGGTGTTTGCGTGTCTTTCAAATATGAATGGAGTGATTGGCTGTGTTACCGCATGGGATGACTCATTAAGCTGTTTTTCTCAACATGCCATTAGTCTGATAATATCCTCATGCCACAACATGTTTTTCTTTGAAGGAGCCACTCTTTGAACTGCACGTGCTTGAGCTGCCTAACGCAGTGCATGTTAACTATGAGATGCCCCCAAAAAAATCCACTTTGCGTGAGTTTCACTCACTACCAGATGCCGTTCGATTTAATTAAAAGCAAAGTTGATGCAAATTTATATTGAAATCATCATGTACATTTACCTACGGTAAGGTGTTTCAGTCATAAGAATATATCGTTAAAATTTAACTGATTTCGGATTCAGGAAATGTTGTGGCCAATATGTTTTCATTTACCTACCAGTTCATATGTATCTTTGAATTTGCGTCTAATCAGTTTGAGTTTATATGAAAGCAATTAGTTTAGTTGTATGAACATGTCACGTAAGCACCCGCATTGTAGGATCGCCTGACAGCATATCAATCTCAGAGCAAATCATCTCCTTCCGAGAATGCTCAATTCCTAGTTCTGCAAAGTGATGATGCTATGTGACATGTGGTACATCAACTTTAGAACAATTACAAAATCGGTCTTGAATTTATTAATAGATTTTTTTCGTTATTTATTCATTTCATTACGTCGTCTTTGGGTGGAAATAAAATGATGCAGTGAGTAATATCCTTGATAAGAGATTGTATAATTACCGTTATGCAATTACGATACAGTTTTGTCCATGTGCCTGAGTTAAACTGAAACAAAAGATTAGTATCTTAGTTGTAAATATATTCATCTCTGACAAGCAGTTGATGTTATTACTACCACCTGCATTCTTTTCTAGTATTTTAATCACTTAAGACTTTAAAACGAGAAAACCACAAATGCTGTCCTAGCCACCCTGCATAGTCTTTGCATAGGGTTAGTTACTACTCTGAAAAATGGTGATGTCATAAAGCCATTGCGGTTCCTGATATCTAAGAGATCTTTACAGAATACCACAAGTGGGCGGTTTACAACAAATGATCGACAGTCGCGGTGCATGGATAGCATGTCAACAAGCATGACGCGCGTATTCGTCACTGCGCCAGCATACACTGGCAAGCTGACATAATGAGTGATAGCTGCTTGTAAATGCACCTCATTTATAACAAGCTGCCAATATCGCCAAAAAAGGTGGTACCTTTTTAGAAATAAACTGTCGTCATTATTTTAGATTGTTTATTCCTAATTCAACCCCATCACCATCATCATCGATATTGTCCTTAGAATCATCCTCATGGAGGTCATCAATACTTCATTATCATACAATTTTATTTGTATTTGTACACTGAAAGATTGAGCGACGTTATGCATTATATCGAATGCGCAATCAAAGTATGGACTATTTGAAATAAGTTGTTTATGAACTTTATGAATATAGAGAATAACACAGGGAAGGGCAAGATGATGGTTTTGTGCGACCACTGACATAACGTGCTCTTGCTGACCCTCCACTTAGAGACACAATTATCTACTTAAAACCACAAGAACTGCCATCTATTGCTGATATATTTTTAATTGGAGGGTCAGCTCAACGAGAAAACATATCCTGTTGTTTTTTGGGACCAACGAGCCTAACTTATCAAACTCTATTACCCGTCGATGTTTTATAAGCAGCGTAATACAATAATCCCTCCAATTTCTTTCATGCTTATTTCATTGTTATCATGCTGTCGATTGTTGCTATAACTTTCATAATAACGACGCACAGTTTCAGATATTTAAGTTGTCATGAGCAAAGACGATGGGGGGAGAGAGAGAGAGAGAGAGAGAGAGAGAGAGAGAGAGAGAGAGGAGAGAGAGAGAGAGAGAGAGAGAGAGAGAGAGAGAGAGAGAGAGAGAGAGAGAGAGAGGAGAGAGAGAGAGAGAGAGAGAGAGAGAGAGAGAGAGAGAGAGAGAGAGAGAGAAGAGAGAGTCGCGAGCATATATATATAGCGATATATATATATATATATATATATATATATATATATATATATATTATATATATGACTCATATATATATATATATATATATATATATATATATATATATTCACAAGGCTTATATATATATATATATATTAGATGATTCACATTGCGAAAAGCTGCTGGGTATATTCGTTACGGAAAAGATATAAACATACTGCTGTCTATGTTAAATATATATATATCATATATATTATATATATATATACCTAGCCAACAGTGTCGTATATATATAACTCTATATATATATATATATATATATATGTATAATAAATATATAGTGTTATATATATATGTTTATTAATCTTATTGTGGCATATTATATATAGTGCATATATATATATATATATATATATTGTATCCATTGATATCCTAAATAATCCCTGATAAATTCACCAAATGACCCAAATGACCCTGAAACATCGCATCAATGACCTCAACCCGGCGGGACTCCTCTTCCCAGTGGGATAGGAACTGCCGTGTGTCGCGATTGCTCATACTTTCTCTTTTCTGTAGGTCAGTTCAGGCTGGAACCTCTGCACTATAGTCGGATGCTGCGTATTAATCATTCGATTACTGCAAAGCGGCGCGCATACGCGCACATTAAAATATGCAAGCTCACTTGGTTCGGATGGTTAAGAACAACTGCACGTTAATCTAATGTTTCACTTTGTAGTCCATGTAAATTCTGTCGAGCGGACAAGATTAATGCAATGGAAGACGATGTAGTCGCGTGCAAAGCACGAGCGAACGACGTTTAGATATATAACGTAATTCATTCACACGCAATGCGAAAAGCTGCTGGGTAAATTCGTTACGGAAAAGATGAACAACTGCGTGCCTCTTAAAATGTCTCCACTGGCCCGAATGGCTGGGTAACTGGCCCAGGGACATCGGGCTATCTAAACTGTCGAGCAGGTAACACCACAAAGATTTAATGCAATGTGAATGATCAATGTATACATATGTGGGTACACGATGACAAAGACAGGTCATTGCTAAACGGTCGTTAAATCTTAACTGACATTCAATTATGCCACCGGGTCTCGTCATTGCACACATGCATGCGTATTACTTGGTTCGCAAGTCCTCCAGTACAACTGACCACGTAAATCTAATTATTTCCTTTGTAGTCCGTGTAAGGTCTTTAAACACCACAAGATTAATGCAATGTGAATGATCAATAGATATTTATGAATCACCATAAATTGTCACGATGCAAACTCATTTAGATATATATACGCTAATTCATTCACACAAATGCATCGGATCCTGATTGAATTTCACCCCGCCACTACTACAGCAGTAGAATTTAGCAATGGATGAGCTGTTATACATTTATCCAGCAAAAGTGAACACGTCTCGTGCCATTGAATGTCATGAATCAGCACGGCAGATATATCATTTTACATGATATAAAGCATTTGCTCGGTGTCTGTTTAATAATGTGGTGGAGAGAATAGCTGCTTTCAGGATAGCTGTTATGGCTGATATATATTGCTCTTAATGGTGTATTTTAATTTCTCATGAGAACTTCAGGTGAGATTTGTCTGAATGTAATTGCGTAATGTATATTCCTAGACATGCGTCTGTATAAAAATTGATTTCGACTATCGCGTTGTGATCTGGTTGAAATTAGATCCTAGCGGATGTGTTGGAAATAAATTGGGTTTTCCTTACTGTTTGTGATAAGGTTTGATATGATCCCTCTCTTTAAATGCCATGCATCAGCGATTGAGCTTTGGTCAGAGCAAAAGAATTGAAACAAATACATTGATATACCAAGGGCATTGTGCACATATTCAGGATCTACTAATGGGCTATTTATTTGCTTTCTAACGATATGTAGATAATGTGTTTTAAGCTTGTGATAACCTTCTAAGCTAACCCAGAGCTGACGTATAAGTTGTATATAGAAGGGAAGTGAACAAGCTATCCAGTCGATAATGGCCATTTGTTTGTAATATTCAATAATTGCATCGCCTCCCCTCCTCGCACATAATGCCCATGCGTTTGCCCCGAGTAGCTCTCCTATCATTGGAGAATATAACTTGATTAGATACTGATGCAATTTATTACCTAGAGGGTTTCGTGTGGCATCGGTCATTTCAATCTAGCACTTGGACCTAAACAACATATATAGCAATTATTGTGATAAACCTATACAACACGATTCAACAGTGTAAGAGGCATTTTACATGCGATGTGATATTCATTATTGGCCGAAGAGACAACCGTATTTATCTTCTTGCTGTTATTGGATTTCCAAATTAAACAACCACCATAATGTAGATAGATGCTAACAATAATTCGCCTTCTACTTGACATCTTTTGGTTCAAACTTGCAGTTACAAGACAATATTTCAACAGTACTCATCTTCCTATATCCTTTTCCGAACATTACCCTTCCTTCGTCGCAAATATTGTTAACTAGGCATTAGCAATTATTTGGAACATAACGAATTTGTTAGCCTCCATGAAGTGATTACTTTAGGTTAATGACAAGATACAATCCCTTTGAATTTTAAGTATTAGAATTATAATAACTGATGCTGATGCTGTTGCTTCCACCAAACTACTGTTGATATCACCCTGCTTTGCTCGCGAATAGATATCGACGGCACCAAAGACAAATTAATTTTCCGTCTGAAATAAATTGTTTGCAGTGTTTGAACGTGATGTGGAGCAAGTACCAATCAGAAACACCGATATTTATAGTCGCAGATAGCACTTACAGCTGGTGGCTGACGATGACGCGTTTTTGTATTATGGTGTATGTGGCTCTTTAAATGACCTGCACAATTAGCTATTCACCCTTCTCTGTGTTGAAACATTGACACCAGCAACAATGTCCTTATTCCGCTGTGCTTCTTTCACATATACATAGCTGATATCCGCACCTCTCCAGCTAGGTGATTTCAGCACATGTGGTGAGTTTCCAGCCTAACTATACATGTGAAAATATTGTAAACACTTTGTTGAGAGGTATTTCTTGTTTTAATTATGTTTTTGTTCTATTTGAGTTATACAGGTATGCCACGTTTTGTTTCATGAAATAAAAATATAGACATATGACCTTGTGAGCAATTGTTGAGTAAGTATATAAGAAAAATTGTAACCGATTAACCATGCTGCTTCTCGTTATTCCATGGCTTGTATAAAAGCTACTGTGTTATAATTACATAAATGGACATAATAGTGGTTTAGGTGTTGTGTCATGAGAATTATAGATTAACTAGACAAGTAAGCCAGAATCACAGATGTACGCACTGTCATTAGTAGAGATGCAGTTGACAACGCCATAACCTCTATGAACCCTATCCGTTCATTGCTCGCGGACACTCTACTATCACAAATCGAATTTTTAGGACATCAATATTATAGATAAGTATGGTCATTCGCGGGATTCATTCAAATTAAGATAGAATTAATTGACCGCATAGGCGCAAAATGCTGACCCAAACTAAGCAGTGAAACTGATGGCAAACCTGCCTGATGAATTATACTCACACAATATTTGAACAATTAGAATAGCCCACTAACATCCATCATTTTGTTCAGTGGCTCATTGTATGGTTCGTTTACTTGCCATCAGCTCCACAAATCTAATGTTTAGCATTGCGTTCATTTACGCACTCGCTTGTGAAGTGTATGTTCATATCATATCGACTAGATTATTTACATCGACAGATGCAGCGAGGCGCAAGAATTTACCGTCACTCGGTCTATATAACATATTACCGTATTGAGCACCGACGAAGCGCCACTTCTTTATTGAGCAGTCTTATTGTGCGATAAAAAGTCTCAGTACTCTAGCGATCCAATGCGTCCATCGCGCACGTGGTGCAATCATGGAATAGCGTAGATAGGCTTTTGTTGCTGTGGAATTGCCATTTTCGAGTTCTATACTATTTCCTTGATATCAGCGAATGTTTCTAATAAGTAATCAATCAAAATGCCATGCTATTGCGTCGCTCACCAAGTTATCATTATACTCAAAGTGTGAAAACATAGCGATGAATTGCAGCTCAATCAAAGTGTCTTATCTGCCTGGATAATTAACGTTTGGTAGTCAAGCAAAAATTTTGCAAAATATATCGGCAAAATAGCAGCTTATCTTTGCACGAAAGTACTGGGGGTTATAACGCGTTATTTCCCAGTGAATACAACCCACACATGTAATAGGAAGTGCGCTTTTGCAGAGTAATCACTCTGTTTATGATCACTGATATTATATTATGAGTACTTAGTACAATCAACATTAATTCATTTAGATAACTTGGCAATCATATTCTGCCATTTTTATGATCGCTTAGGCACAGTCATTGCTGTTGATCCGAGTTGTTCCCTTTGTGTACCTTTGTCACGTACAGTGAACGCAGACCACGTGGTTTTGGGCTGGGTTGTAGGTTTATATTTTACAGCTAGTTTGAGTACAAAAGATGCGTAATTACAATTCACATGTAAAAGGAACTAAAATGTTGAAAATGAAGACGGACTCTCGTCTTCGATGATATCGAGAGATCTACTATATTGATGTACTAATGGTATTGAACGTTATGCACCAATTGCATAACACTGAATCAACATTAGAATGGATTGTGTTTGTGAGTGTTCATCAGTGTCTATGGTGGACTACTTTGCATTCACTAATGTTGTACTTATGCGATCGTCACAATTGGCCGAGTATTTATACAATATATTCCGGTTCCAAGATACAAAATGAGATTGATCGCAATAAGTTGGGATTGCTTCTCGGATATTAACCAAATGCAGCTTACGTTTGCAACTTTAAATACCACAAGTGTATATGCAGGTTATGTCGAATAAAACTCTTTCTGTTGGTAGCTGAAAGAAGCGAAATTACCTTGCAAAATGTTGTAAATCACATTTTATGTTTCTTTAACTTCTAAATACACCATTCTAATCGAGATTGACAGATGACATGGTGCACAAAATGCACTTGTCTGTAGTGACAAGAATGTTAATGTGACAGTGAACCGGAACTACTTCTTTACGACCATCTCGCGAATGTCCAGAACAAAATATATATTTCATTCAAATAATTGATGATGGTGATGGCGTCAATGAAGTACGGCTCGCATCTTGCGCTGTATTTTATGGCCGTGTCACTAAAGAATATCCCTATAGGGCAATGCACACTATCCTGTATATAAAAGAGGCATTAGTCATATGAATAACACTTTCATGCTAACACCCGCTATTGCCACTGTCTAGCATACCCGTGAATACAGGCGTGCAGTATATCAGCGTCTATGTGATTTTCATACACATGACCGCAGTGCAGCCATGTCAATATTGATACCCGCCCCAAAAATTTTTTTCACCGTCGGAACACGACATAATATATGTATCTAAAAGCGATGTTACAGCCCGCTGGAACTAGAGGAGGCCTTAAGAGAAGAAGCAAGGAATGTAAATTATGTAAATATGCCACGTTATTATACCGAGAATACAGATTTACATTAGATTTGCAGGCGTCATCTTTTCAATCAGTCACCTGCAGCTGAGATGAATATGGCATAATTGTCAGATTAAGGCAAAAGCCAGAACATATGGAAATGATTACTGAGAACTTTTGTAAGACGCGACTGTCTTCATCACATTGCTTTACTTTAGGAAATTATTGCTGTCTTGTCTTGTTGCCGACACCCAAACATATCAATAGACAAGGTACCTGCAGTGGCCTAAGATCCTAGTAAGTGCAGGTGTGTGATTCGCCTTTTGGCCGTGACTTTTTAGGAATGAACGCATTAAAGCTTGCGTAGCCTTCATTTCACATGCTCGCCTCGGAACTAGAGCTTATAACTTATGTCGCCTAGCTGGAGACTGCACTTAATTGATGGCGCTTGTATATTTTACTGACTTTGGTCGACATCGCAAATATTTAGATTTGCAATAAGCTCAATCGTTCACAGCCACCCGGGAAGCTAAGGCGGCATTTGAGAGCCTATCACGTTTCTATGGACCATCTCGTTCTCGTTCAGTACAGCGGTGCATGGGTGCGCCCCTTTACAACTAACAGATAGATTTCCAAACTACAGACACACATATTCAAATGAATATAGCCTACATAAGGTTTACCCTTGTCGTAATATATAAAGCTCAATGTATTTGTAACAGAAATAGAAGCTCGTCGCGACCTGGTCAACACAGGATAGTCGAATGTGTATGTCTTACATGACATATTCACATAATAATAGAACTAGGATTTGTGGATGATATTGATTTTGTCAGTTTTGCCTGAACATCTTCGATGTGTCACGCTCTAACTCAATAGTATCTTGCGTCAATGTCCGTTTCCATTGCATCACATGTCAGTGGCGTATTCCTTGGCACCACATATCAGTGGCGCATTAGGTAGCATCACATGTCAGTGCCGTATTCCACTGCATCACGTGTCAGTGCCGTATTCCATAACACAGCTCATGTTTTACATACCCTTGAAGCATGGCAATTTAATCGAGTGATTTGTCTCCGCAAACCATACTCATATGTCATCATTAGTTGTTTTGTTCAGACTGAAGAGTGGAAAATCTAAAGGTGGTGGCTAATCATTGTTAATAATGCATCTGATATGGAAAATGTCACATAAGTTTTCCTAACAGTACTATCCTCTCGGTGTTTGTGGTGTTAAAAAGTGTCAATTGCGTGGTGAAATAGCACTTTTGTAAAATAAGATTTGGGCAGGTGACCTATTGCAACATAAACTTTACTATGGCTTTTCTTTAGTTTCATGTATTTTTTGCTGTGCAACTTTTCTAAATCTAGCATATGTTTGTCCAGCTTGAAAAACCTCAATGTATCAGAATATGTCCACATGCCATTCATTACCCCATTTGCTATTGGATACAATTATCAAGGGTTCCTGCCAAAAGAAATGCGACAGCATTTCATCATTTGGAAGTTACAGGGACAATGGTGTAGATGTATAATGCCCTGTCTAGTCTATACCCCATCTGGACAATAGTCGGATGCGTCCGTATTTTTTTCGATTACTGAGAAGAAATGGAACTCCGCAGCACATACGCCGCTAAATATTAAGCTCAGTTGATGGTTTAGACAAGCAATAGGTTGACAATTGACGCACATACAAGCCACCGTTTTAGCGGACATGTTAAGCTGAGTGGAAGACAATGTAGTCGCGTGCAAAGCGAAGCGACGACGTTCTCTAGCTTAAGGGAGATCATTGAACCCAAATAGTCAGGTCACCAGACACAATTTGGACACCCTTTTGTATATAGAGACTCATTGAATTACAACAATTTACAACTAAACAAATATCATTGGAACCATAAGTGCCCTGTCAATTGTTAACAACAATTGACCACAACATATACATAATATTTAAACTCTGCCGGGTTCATATACTACTTAATCCCTCGGACCTTAAAACGGACATTAAGTTGGTTTTTAAAAAAATTGAATGAAGTGGCTGTAACTAACTTAGCTGGTAAACAATTACCTAGCGTTACAGGTCATAGGAAAAGCTCTTTCTTTCTTTCTAGCCATAGGTGTTGATTACACAGAACTGCGGAGCTAGAACATAAAACAAGCTTTGATGTTATCTAATCCATCGAACACTATGTATACCTATAAAAGATCTCAAAAGAGACGACAAGTTTTGGAGATAAATAAGGCAGCGACCAATAAGGCCTCTTAAAATAAGCTCAAGCATGCATTTAAAGAGAGCGAACCGGAACAACTTCCTCTTTACGACCATCCCGCGAATGTCCAGAGGAATATATATTTACTCCAAATCTTCGATGATTGTCATAGTGTCAGTAAGATATTGCTCGCGTGTTACGCTGATTTTTAGGGCCGTTGCATTAAAGTTAATCTTGGTACAGCAATTCATACAATCCTCTTTAAAATATAGGCATTAGCAATATGAATTATACATTCATGCTAACATCCGGCCATTGCCAGTTTCTACTATACCCGTGATTTCAGAACTACATACACATGACCGCATATGTGCAATGCTGCTGCAAACCTGCCAATCTTAATAGCCGCATCAAGTGACAAAAGCAAAATTCGCCATAACGTTTTATCTAGCCACACTTTGATAACACATATTACGAGTGTGTGAGGGTCACATGTGTCGGAACATTGCGTATTCGGTGATAACATTGTCAAGAACGACAAGGGTCGCATCGCGCATCTAAGTGATATATGAGTACTGATTTGTTGTCGTTAACTATGCATGTAATACTGTCGCCGCAACCTGACCAAAAACGAGGGAGGCTGCCGTGCAAAAGACATTGAAAGCAATAACGTTTATATTCTCAGCCCGCTGCTTAAGGCATGGGTCTGATAAATTGTAAGCATCTGTCACGTATTACATGATTAGCTCTTCGCGAAGGAAAGCATAATCTTCACAATTGAACGGCTCCGAGGCAATTTGGTGGTAACAAAAATACTTACTAATCTTAAACTACTATGTGATTTAAAACCACAATCTTTATTCTAAGCTAATGTCAGTTGAACTGCTAAGATATTGTCACATTAGACACGAAACAACGACACAAAATTTATATGGTTTCAAAAATAGTAATACTATAGATAACACTGGTTGCACAACATTAATATACCACATCTGAGACAATATTAACATCTTGTTCAGTGATGAAATCCTTTATTTGTTTGGCCAAGAGTGTTTATAGTCAAGACGTAAAGAACTGTAAGCCAAAATATTTGCGGCCAGTTCAGATTGATTCGGACGTTTGATGCGGTATGAAATATCCAATATTCCAAATTAAGACCTATATATATTAAATCAATGTTTCAAATCCGTTATGTCTCATCAACTGGTTAAATGTTACTCAAAATTATGTAATTTACGCATATTAAAGTATTTGTGATATCCAAACAAATTGGCAAATGGCTTGTCGTAAGCATACGAGATAGATGCACCCTGAACCGTTCAAATCATACATACTACGCTAATAGAAGTATAAATTTAATTAGTGATCTCCGCTAACGAATAATCTAATTAACTTTTCTTGAGACTAATATATGCGAGCTCATTCTAGGTCATTCAATATGATGCTATATCAATTAAAAAAACCCGTCTTATTCGTGAGCAGGTCAATGCATATCATTATGAAGCAAATTCACACACACACGTACATATTCATATATTTACAAATGTATATGTATATGTAGATGAATATGGATTTACATACATTTATATATATACATATATATCTGCATCTGTATAAATGTATATATACATGTTTATTAACATGTATGTATGCATACATACTTGTATATATGTATATTACATATATACAAATTGTAAAACTATTTGTATATAAATCTATATTTATATATACATACATATATATTTATATATATAAATATATATATTTATATATATATATAATTATATATATGTATATATATATGTGTACATATATTTATATACATACGTATATATATACATATATATATAAAGATATATATATATATAAAGATTTATAAATATATAGATATAAAGATATATATATATATATCTATAGCTATATATGTATATATCAATGTATATAAATATGTTTGTATGCATACATACTTGCATATATGTATATTATATATATACAAATTGTACACCTATTTGCATATAAATATATTTATATATACATACATATATATTTATATATATATACATATATATATATTTATATATATAATATATGTATATATATATACATATATTTATATACAAACGTATATATACATATATATATATATAACGATATATATATATATCTTAAGATGTATATAATATATATATAATATATATATATATATATATATATATATATATATATATATATATATGTATATATCAATGTATATCTATGTATATATGCACATTCATATATATGTATATGTAGATATCAAAATACCCTCTCTATTGGGGATATGAAGTGACATTTCAAAATTTACCATGTAACAATGCGTATGATCGCCATGCTTATTTATATGAGCGATTGCTAGGCAGGGGAACTACTTTTATTCTGCCCCCTTGTATTAGATGCCGCTAGCTGGACATAACCGCCTAATGTCATGGTGTGAAAACCCGACTGGTTCCCCTTAAATCACGTTAAATTGTAGTCCCATTTCTACCCCGGTAGCTCTATAGTACCGTGCTGGATCTTCGTCTCGGCGGCGTAGGTTTTGCAGCCAGGTTTGGGCAACGGGTTTGTTGGCACTTGTAATTCAGGGGAGCTGTTCCATCATCACAATCATCCTCATCCATCAATGTTGCGATATCACCTCGTTGTTGAAAGTGGCGTACAACCCCAGTTACCATTACCGGAGAACCAGTCACTTGAAGGAGCCTCGTGGAAGTCCCTCGTCACATCGAGTAATTGCATTAGTGATGGAGTTTGTGATCAATGCTTGCAACACGTGGAATCTAAGGATGCACTATGTGATCATCAGAAGGATACTGAGTGTGGATTTGTTGTATATAATTGGCTTAATGCGTTACAAGTCCTACTTTTTTTAAAAAGGAGCTCTTCCAAATCATTGGTAAGTAATCATGTATATTTGAAATAAAACATGTTAAAAAATGGCCTTATATATTTCCATTATGCTTTATACTTGCACGCTCGGAACCCCCCCTCTCTCTTTCTCTCTCACTTTCTATCTCTCTCTCTTTCTCTCTTTCTCTCTCTTTCTCTCTCTCTCTCTCTCTCTCTCTCTCTCTCTCTCTCTCTCTCTCTCTCTCTCTCTCTCTCTCTCTCTCTCTCTCTCTCTCTCTCTCTCTCTCTCTCTCTCTCTCTCTCTCTCTCTCTCTCTCTCTCTCTCTCTCTCTCTCTCTCTACCGCACACACATAGTCGATCACTACGGGTAATGTTTTGATGCGATCTGTCTTGTTATCACGTTGATACATTGTAGTAACTCTTAACAATATCTCACCCTTATTAACTATCATAATATGCATCCTCTACATCCCGACCCACCTTAATATGAGCGATCCTAAATTATCACAGCATTTCATTTGCATAAACATTACGCTATAACTAACCTGATAAAAACATAGCAAATCTCTTGATACTACAAATATAATAAAACATTAAACAGAATATACGACATTTGATGAACGTGCCTGAGGTTGTTAAACAACATCATCGGCCAGGTGCCACGATTCCTGCCAGTGTCACCCGTTTTTTGCGATCTCCACTAGCTTTTACGTAATTATATCTCTATACATACATGTATGTATATACATGTATGTAAATATACATATATATATAGATATACAGAGATAGATATAGAGATATAGAGATATATATATATATATATATATAGAGATAGAGACAGCAATATATAGATATATATGGGAAATATATATATATCTATATATATGTATATATCTATTGGGGGAGGGAAATATATGTATACATATATATAGAGGGACACACATAGAGAGGGAAAAGATATATATATATATATCAGAGATATATATATACATATATAGAGATAAATAGATAGGTATATACATATATATATAGATAGATAGATATATATATATATATCTCTCTATAGAGATATATAGATATATATATATATATCTATATATATATATATATATATATATATATATATATATATATATAGATCCACGTGGCTAGATCCATGTTGTAGAACATACTGATCAACATAATATACATATATATATAAATGTATATATACATACATATATATATATATATATAGATATATATATAGAGATATATATATATATATAGATATATATTTATATATATAAATGCATGTATATATATATATATATATATATATATATATATGTATATGTTTTATATATACATATAAATGAATAAACATATATATATGAATATACATATATATACATTTATATGTTTACATATATATTTTGTAATATATATATAATATATATATATATATACATATATATAATATGCATACATATATATATACATGCATATATATAGATATATATATATATATATATATATATATATATATATATATATATATATATATATATATATTTAGATATATATCTATATATATATATATATAGTTATACTGACTATTACAACCATTCGTGGACTCAAACCATTCGTGGACAAATTTTTATAGTACATTTTTATATATATACCCTATATATATGATATATATATATATATATATATCATTAATTATCAATTATTTATTCGGCATCTTTTAATTGATACAATTATATAGTTTAAAATATTTTTGTCACTGTTTTATTGATACTGGTATATTTTTATACTTTTGGTCCTCAAAAGTTCGTCCACGAAAGGTCAAGACATTAATTTATACTTATAAATCCAACCTTTCGTGACCATATATATTTTTAAATATTTGCGGAGTACCGAAATATTTAAATCATTTACTGTCATCATTGGTTGGAAACATAATAATTGTTGTAGATGTGATCATTATAAACCATTTGTAGCATTTCGCGATCTAATTCAATGTTGTAGATTAATGGATAAGGAGAAAAAAAGTGTTTTTCGGGAATGAAATTTAAAAATAAATCAAATATTTGAATTTTTCAAATAAACATATCAAACACACATGATTAAACATTAATTCGTAAATTTGGATTGAAGTATATATGGTTGTTTGGAAGATATTGAGGTGTGCGGGTTATGTCAACGAATGGTTAGTTATTATAATTTTATTTCGCTATTATATTCAAAATCCACGGAAATCACGCGTTTATTTGTGTACGTTACTGGGACTAGACTATCAAATTCGAATGGTCAAACTTAAATATTTTAGATTATATTGAACAAAAATGTGAGATAACTTTATGTGGACATACTGGTATATCCTTTCGTGCACCAAAGTCTACGAAAGGTTGGCGGTTTGTCCACTAAAGGTCGCGTTCGTGCTAATATATATATATATATATATATATATATATATATATATATATATATATATATATATATATATATATATATATATATATATATATATATATATATATATATATATATATATATATATATATATATATATATATATATATATATATATATATTTATTAATTTATATTTGTATGAATATATATTCAAATATATATGTTCATATATCTGTTTATTCAGGTACAAATTGAAGTATATATTACCATAAATAGCTGTTCATATATGCATAAATATATGTATTTATAAATGTGTATGCATATATTTATATATTTATTCATATGTATCTACACGTATATGTAGATAGACTTACATATGTATAGATATATAATGATGGATATGAGAGAGTAGAGATACTAGAGATAGAGGAGAGAGATGATCTGAGACAAGAAGACAGAGAGCAGAACAGAGAGAGAGAGAGAGAGATATATAGAGATACTTGATGTATGTAGGATTAAGGGAGAGGGGGCATTGAAGAGATAGGCAAAGATATATGTTCATATATCTGTTTATTCAGGTTACAAATTGAATTATATATTACAATCAATACGAGCTGTTCATCTAGGCATAAAAATATGTATGTATAAAATGTAGTATGCATATATTTATATATTTATTTCATAGGTATCTACACGTATATGTAGATAGATTACCTTAGGTAGAGATAGATAATGATGGAGATATTCATCTATATATGAATATATAGTAGATATAGTATAAAAACATCTAGAGATATATATATGTCGATATAGATATGTATAGATATCTAAATATATATAAATAAATATATATATTTTTTTATAGATATGTTGTATATATTTCGAGTGGGTTTCTATGAAGAAATACGTATGATGCATTTTTTTTTTTATATTACTTTGTAGTGGACATAGTTAGCTGGAATTATAATTGATTAATGTTTAAAAATTTAAAATTCAGTCTATGAAATGGGAGCAAGCAAGGGTTCTATTGTTATAAACACCTTCCGATGCCCACATAGAAGTGTAGTATCACATAGGGAGGGTGTGTGAGACTTTTGCCGAGTATTTCATTTTGTTTCTTTTCTGTTTCTTGCACCGAGTAAACACAGTATAAAGCTTACAACCTTTCAACTCCCCATCCCGAAATGTAGCGACATGGCTGACAATGTATTATATTGAACGATTAAATTTGGGTAACGCTTACCCCTGAACGTCTTAAAAGCAATCTCAAGAAATGTGGACCAAATATGTGAAGGGAGGAACAAAGGAAAATATTCATTAATTTTAAAAAACTTAATTGTTGTTGACAATCTAGCCAATATAGGGAATTTCGACCTGACATCATTGTGGGACATTTATGAAGGAAGCGTCTGAACCAATGGGCAATAAAATTTGACAAATTAATGCAATAGTCCTATCACCTGGATAATTAAATTCAAAACACCGCGCATTACCTATATTTGTTTCTAATAATACTATCATGTATTTGGCCACATTTCCCGGCTAGTCACAACCATAGCGAAACTGATTCACATTCAACATTTTAAGTAGAAGTTTAATATTCATTTGCTAAGGCGATGAGACAACTAAAGTGTCTTTTAAGAGTTGAAAATAAAGTTGCAAGTATAATCAATGACTAATAAGTTCAATGAGCTGATGTTTAAGAGCAGCTGTACCAATTATTACGCGCACATTCAAATTGTCTCATGTAGTGCGCGTTTATCAATTTGACTGTTCAATTTGACTGTGTTCACATAATGTATAATTCCCACACGAAAGCACTCACAAAAGTTTACCCTCGTCCAAAGACCATCGCACCTTCTTTAATGTACTGCTTTTCGCGTTACAGTTATATGTTTTGGTTATTATTCAACAACAGTCACGCAACTCAAAGCAGGTTGTACTAATTACATAATGAATATAACATTTATTAGGGCCGGAGTGGAATACTCCAAATTCGAATCTTGCTTGCAGAACGTTCTCTTCAAAATTTCTCTCTTGCCGGTTTAGTGGCTGACGTGTCATATTGCTTGTTATTTATTTATGTGTAATCAATCCTTTTAATGCTTATTTTGTTTGTTATTACAAAATCATATGGTGTTTAAATGTTGATTACACCAATTACGCTGATAAAATATGGGATTCAAAGGACAATTCTACGAAATATAAAACGTTGCGCTGTAGTTATTTTACCCACGACCCTTGTCTTGTGTAGGCATTGATTGGTAGGCTCCTTGCTTAATCTCCATATCGCGAAAGCTGCTTCTAACTGATCAATGTCGTAAACGGAATGTACACCAAGGTTAACTGCATAACAGAAAGGGATATACCGATACGGAATATTATCAGGCATGATTGCATATTTTCGTCATTCATTTAATTTATTACCAGTAGTCCCGGAACTAAAACAGCCACATTAAGAATTACATCAATAGCTTTCAAACAGCAGTTTCGTGATTTTTCCATTGCTATGCTCCTTGGGTTATTTCACTTCTATACCCATGGAGACAGAAATGAATTAAGTGTCAGGAATATCAGTGTTAACCTCTGGTTGTGTCTACGATATAGGAGTTTGATATTTCTTATACCTGGGAACCATTTACGTAAGTACCTCGTTGAATCGACACGGAGCTCATTGTATCTGATTCTGAGCATCATAAAGGGTTTTTCCTTTCATGGTCAGATACTCTTGTTTCCTCCGTTGACTCGATCTACACAGAGTAAAGCATGGTTCACATCGAGAGACACTTTCATCAATAACATCCTTACCCATAAGGGTTGATATGCCAACGAGTATACTTTGGTTCGCCGCTTGCGAGCACTATGACGCAGCACTTTGCACACAAAAAGCATATTAATGGCTACCGAACCCTCTATGGCCTGAAGCTAGTTATGATCGAATAGGGTGCGTCACGTTTTCTATGAGCTAAGTGAGCTTGGCCATCAAAGCACATATGGAAAGTGATTTTTTCTACCCATTTCTACGGTCTGAGCATCACCATAGACTACGCGCCGACTTCCGGCCTCGGAGTGATAGTTCACTATAAGTGTGGCATCATTCATGATACCTTTGGCACCATCCATTAAGGAAACAAAGCAGTCACATTTGAAGCGGAAATATGTCCATTAGTGCTTACCAATAATGACGTAACGGCCATGGAACCGTGTAATTCGAACCATTGCTCTTTGTCGGTTTTGGGGAAGAAAGCTTGAAAATCTTAGCTGAGATATATTGCCTTATTAATTAAAAAATAATGCATTCTGCAAATGAGCACATATAGGCTTTTTTTCCACACTGCGTTTTCTGGAAAGGTAAGTCGATTTATGACATCAGTTACTACTCTCATAAAGTATAATGAATAAAATATTCACGCAACATGGCGAGAGAACATTAGGGAGCTTCGTCGTCGACGCAAAAGTCGGAATACTACAAGCCCATTACCGAACCCAAGGCTAATGAATGTATCATGATGAAGTCTAAGTTGGAGAAGCATGTGTCTTCATATAATAGTGTCGACATTTAGAGAGAAATAACAGAACAAAACTGGAGATAAGCAAACACAAGCTTCAATCCCCGTTTGATGGTAGTTCTGACCGACTCGAGATTGACAATATGCATTCAGATCTTTTGGGGGATTTGTACAACTTATTTGCCACATATAAAGCAAAAAAAATTAAGTTCAATATTCGGTGACATTTGTAATCATTCGGAATTAAATCATAACTACGTAGCATGACGTTCATTTGTTACTCAAACAATTAATAAGCACATGTCCATCCTTCATCAATGCAACAGACTGCTATTCTGCCCGTTCCATGCAACAGAACAACGGAACAGCACACAAAAATATAAAAGGCATATTCATAGAACAGCTTGATTGGGTTCAAGCATATTTTTATTGACTTCATAGTCGTCTTATGTGCATAGTCGGACCGATCAATGGATAAGCTACGTAGATCAAATGAAGAAGCATACTCGTATGAAGCATATTACAAAGTAATAGTTTGTGACAGTTGCCCTTTTACTATGATATGTATTGACAGTGTGCCAGTGGGTGTCACCGCGAAAACGATACAACTCCTGAAATAAACCTAATATGCAAAAACGCATTACGTGTGTACTTCAGTTAAATACCGAGTGCAAGTTCAAGACATTCAAACACATTGAAAACCTTCACATAAATTGCGTCAGCGCATACTGTTTGTTAATCATACCTATTTATCAGACAAATCGAAGTCTATTACACTAGGATTTATATTTTGTTCAAAGCAGAGAGTCAAAACAGTAGGTCTCTTCATCTGTGGCAAACATTAGTTACACCTGCCAGACATAGCCAACACCTATGATACCTACGCGACTGCATGAACAGTTTTACTACAATCTTTTCGCATCCACCTTGGTATAATAAACTTTGTTATTTACGTGTTGCGCAAAAGGGCAGGGCATAGTACCTGCATTAGGATGTAAGTATGTAAGCCGCTGCCCGGACCGTAATCTAGTAATGATGCTTTTTGCAATATTCAGATTTTAGTATTAATTTACGACTCGCTGCAAACGTGCTGCGTTTGGCGGAAACTTAGCTTGATACATCTATAACTTCCATCCCTTCATCTTACCTTAATATCGAAATGGGATATTTTAATATATACAATTTTACCTTAATATATTCTTTAATCCATCGTAAGGGCCGATAAATAGTTACATAATACAAGCAGATATTTGGCACATTAGAGATACTACTCTTGTTGCATTTCCTACTCACCAAGGGTAATACTGTTAAATGTCTAACAGCTACTTGCCTTATGCTGGCTCACAATAGCATTTAACTAACATCTTTGCCTGGCAGTTCCGTTTTATGAAACAATTGGTCAGAGTTAATGTTTAAAATAAAATGGCAATGAAAATGAATGCTTGATATAACTTAGAAGAATAAATGAGATATATTTTGTACAATTTGAATTAGCACCCTTTGTCATCAGCGACTTGTGATAAATCTTGACAACTTTTCAAAACCATCCAATCAGCAATAGTTGTTGGTAGGTGCATAAACAATTTTGATCACTTACAACGCACTTATCTGGTGACTTAGACAACTCGTAAAGAGAGTGCATGCTAAGTTAGACATACGATCCTACGTGAAAAAACCGATAAACCGAGCGGTGTTTAGGTTGTATGATTTGAATTAAACAAAAACACTGTTGCTTTTGCATATCTACTGCACTCGAATTATAAATGTATCCATAGATATTCGTTAGCGGGAAGAGATTTTCTAGTGGGGCAGCGGATGCCTGTCAATATCATAATTCTCAGGAAATCACGATTCTCGATCCTTTAGGTGATATTCGATTTATCAACTTGTCGTTTTAATTATTTGTAGTTCTGTTTTTGTTGCAGAATGCCGTCAACCAATGCCCCGTATTGTAACTCGGTTAATTGTTACTGCTAAACCGCATGCTGCTAATTCCCTTAGCGACAATTCTATACGCTGCAATCCATTGCAGCGGAAGCGCCCATCACATTATTTGGGGTAATATATCGCATGCATGAACGCACAATATTCAAACCAAACACCCTCGAATGGCATCATAGGGTACAACATGTCTATAATTGGCTATATCAGATCAATAGGCAAATTTTGCAGCCAGCTGCGCTAAACATGAGCAGCCATTTTGAGCTTATAACCATGACGTGGACATTGGGCGGATTGCAGTTGACATACAGAATAGCATGACATTGTACACAGTTATATTTTTTGGCATAATTAAATTGATTAATGTCATCAAGGTCATTTCCATGATAATGCGTTACCAAAAGTGGGGGCGTCGGAACATGTTGAACGATAAAAGTTACCTTGTTTGATAAATCTCTATGAAAATGTGCAAAAATTGCTAAAAATAGACATCGTCTAAATGCAAACTACAAAAGCAGCTAGAAGGAATAAGTCAAGACCAATCATCCAAAATAGATCTTAATCACTAACACATACCCAGTATAACCCAGATAACTACAAATCATACAGTTGCAGATATGCCTTCTTGGGTGCATCTCTAGATGTTGAAATCCTTTGTGCATGTGCGAGATGCTTCATCGGTAAAATATCGTTTTTGTTATGTTTTAACTTTTAGTTTATTATCGTTACAGAGTCAGTCAGTTTTCATCGAATATCGAAGTATATTGTCGGAGCTTTGGTATTTCTAAGATTATCTATTGAGGGGGCATACAACGTACTCATAGAAGCATGCAATCCCGCAGTTACCAGAAACATAACTTATATAAATGACGTTTACGTGCTTATTAGGCCTTAGTTTTAGGTTCACAGACATTAGCAAGCCAGCATCAAATGTGTCCGATCGTGGCTCACTCAGTACAAATAGTATTATGAGATTAACCTTTGGTCGGCGTTAACTGCTTCCTATACCAAGCGACATGATAAAATACAGAACATTTCACATGAATATGATATTCATGCTATCAAAGCAATACTTTCGTGGCACTCTTTGTTGTATGGAATGTCTGAAAACTTATAAAGTTAACAAAATACCAACGGCTACAAGAATACGCCCATGGTATATTCTTATAATTAGGGGGTGGGACAACAAGGAAACCGAAAAGCCACCTAAACACATGTACGTCATCAATATCAATTTTCAATGTATCATTTTCTGGCCGTCAATGATAAGAAAGCGACAGGTATGGCATCTTATAAAGAGTTAAATTCTTGTCAAATGCACATACTTGGACAGATAATGCGCACGCCCTGTTTCCCATTCATAGCTATCAGTAAATTCCCTTATCTCATTCCATGTATGATGTTATGTCGCCTATGTATGCGGCCCCGTAGGTGCAATAATTTACATCCCAATTCCTGTTTGCACAGCTGACCAAACTACCACTCGTTGGGTTTTGTGTTTTCGTGAAACCGACACTCTCTTAATATTTAGTATTTGTGCTATGCTCTGGGCGACGTGGTACGCGGCGATGACAATGCCTTGCCAGGCTGGCTGGCTTTTAAAGCTCTGAATCCTCAAAATGCGAGAAGTTGTCACGATTGGTATTAACTGCAACTTTGAAAGTATCGTCCATCGTAAGTGTGACGTTGCCCACGTCAGATCCATAATGTTCAAAATAAATATACGTTTAATCAACAACATTTGGAGAACTAACAATATGGCACAGTATTCAAACAGTCATATAGAAGTTTCAATGGAAAATATCGGACTAGACTGACAAATAATCCGTATCATATAACGTCTTCATTGCATCACTAGGATATTGAATGACAAGTAGGCAGCTTAGGCAAAAGAACATTTTCAACAGCATCATAGCTGCAACTTGCGTACTTTTTTCGGAAATTGCATTTCTGCCGAACTATACAAAATATATTGAAGTCTCATTATCATTGACGTAACACTCAACTGAATGGCATTGCATTACATATCTTAGAAACGAGCAGACAATCACCTTTTTTTCGCTTCAATGTATTGATAATACCTAATGTATAATATAATCAGCGGGACATTTAAATGGAGCGAACTCTTCTTTTGAGTTTTACCGTATAGTCACATAAAGTTACAAACCGGACCATCACTAAAAGATCCACTCGCAACCGCATACCTATTTTGTTTGGACAAAGCTAACGGAGATCAGTTGTACGATTGTTACTATGGCTGGACAATATTTCAGCACAATAGAGGTTCATCTCTAACTGTAATGAGAGCAAAGAGTAATGTTAGAGAAATACTTTACCTCTCGGTAAGGTAATTTGCTAGGTATTGCGCTGTGAATATAGATTGCACTCAAATCTGAATCATCTAAATCCAAACGCAAACATGCTACGACAAACTGTCATTCATGATAACATAAAACTAAACGATAGGCTAAACCAAACAGGATCTGTAATTGTGCCCTTGTGTCAATGGTATATCTTGATGGCTACATCGCACTCTTGGTAAACCCATCAACCCATCATTCGTATGGATGTACGAGTTAGGGCGCTGGGTGGTTCACCAAGGGTAGATAAAAGTGCCGCACACAAATTCGAAAGGGTACTGAAGCTAACATGTTTTAGCGTTTGATGACAAATGGAATTTGTCAAACTGTTACACACACTGTCTGCTCTTGGATCGCACTATGATTCCGTGATTTCTATGCCAGCACGGGACTATGTGGGACAAGAATTTTAGAGCTTAACGGGAATC
>CM067347.1:1897656-1987656 GCA_034190875.2 Urechis unicinctus
ATATATATTTATATATATATATATATATATAAACATATATATATATATTCATTTATTTATATGATTTAATTCTATAACATAGATCAAGCCATAATCTATTGTTAAACATCTTCCTATGAATCATACAGAAGTAGGTTTGATACTTGTGCCCCGTATACAATGTTGTTGCTTTTCTGTTTTTCTACCGAGTAGACACGGTATAAGTTTATTCCCTTTTACTCTCCATCCCCAAATATAGCCACATTGGGAAGATGTAATATATGGAAGATTTCGTTTGGATTAAATCTTATTCTCTGAAGCTTACTAGCAATCTCAAGATAAGTTAACCAAATAGTGAAGGTGAGCATAGGAAATATTCATAATTTAAAACAATACTTATTGTGGGCGACAATCTAGCCAATAATAGAATAAGTATTTTGACATGACACATTGTGACATTTATGAAGGGTGCGTCTGAACCAACGGGCAATAAATTTGGACCTTATAGGACTCGCTCAATGTTAACAGAAATAAGTATATATCATACCATGTATATTTATATATCTGCCCTCTGTCGATTGATGAAAATGAATGGCAGGTGGCGTGTTTACTTTTATGCGACAAATCTATGACAGCTCTCTTATTGGTAAAGTGTGCTGATAATGAAGGCGCAGGGTACTATTCGATTGTATGACTAAATATTGGTGTGAATGCAATAGGACAGTTATTACCAAGGGAGTTTGCATCGTGACACTTTGTGTTGATTCATGAGTATATATTGACTATTAGCATAGCGTTGACCTTGTGTTTATGGACAGAGCAAAATAAAGGACCTACCGCATAGGAAACCATTAAATTTCCTGGGTCAGCTGCCAATATGTATGATATGATTTTTGCACCAAGTTATGGGCATCATTGAGCGTCAGATAACCTTTAAATAGTGCTTAACAATGGCCTGTCATTGTCGCTATGAGAGCAACGTCTTTTAATTGCAATACTCATCCAACTATCTGCTTTGGGTGTATTTAACTCATTATTCATTTTTTTTTAGTCAATATTGGTACAAACCCTGATAGTTTGCTCAAATATATTTATGTACTTGGTGTTTAATAAGCGTGGTTATCAGTGACATGGACAATGTTGTCATAAATTAAGGCTGGCGAAGGTAAGGGCCTAAGACACGCCATGCTTGCGGATATTGATAACCTTATATAAAAAATATATATCTTGTGTTTCTTCTTCCTATGTTAAAAAGTAGCAATACATCAATAAACCGATATATATATATATATATATATATATATATATATATATATATATATATATATATATATATATATATATATATATATATATCTATATATATATATATATATATATATATATATATATATATATATATATATATATATATCTATATATATATATATATATATATATCTATATATATATATATATATATATATATATATATCTATATATCTCTATATATATATATATATATATATCTATATATATATATGCGACCTTTAGTGGACAAACCGCCAACCTTTCGTACACTTTGGTACACGAAAGGATATACCAGTATGTCCACGTAAAGTCAACGCACATTTTCGTCAAAAAAATATTTTTGTCTGACCATTCGAATGTGATAGTCTAGTTTTAGTAACGTACAAAGATAATCTTTCACGCGTGACTTCTTTGGATTTTGGACAAATTTAACAAATAACCATTCGTTGACATAACCCGCAAACCTCAATATCTTCCATACAAACAAATATACTTCGATCCAAATTGCCGAAAAATGTTTAATCATGTGTGTTGGGTATGTTTATTTGAAAAATTAAAATAATTGATTTATTTTTAAATTTCATTACTGAAAAATTCTATTTTTCTCCTCATTCATTCATCTACAACATTGAATGAGATCGCGAAATGCTACCAATGGTTCATAATGATCATATCTACAACAAATATTATGTTTCTAATCCATGATGACTGAAAATTATTTGAATATTTCGGTATTGCGCAAATATTAAAAAATATATATGGGCACGAAAGGTTGAATTTATACGTATAAATTAATGACATGACCTTTCGTGGACGACCTTTCGAGGACCAAAAGTATATACCAGCAATAAAAAGTGCAAAAAGATTGTTATTCGCATTAAACTATTTCATTGTATAAATTAAAATTCATATATATATATATGTATATTTAGTAATATATGTATATACATATATTAGTATATATATATTTATATGTATGCATATATATATATCTATATATATATATGCATTTATTTCAAGGATACATATATATGTAGCTATATACACGCATTTATATATATATAAATATATATACAACGGTATATATATAATTATACATACAGCTGGTATCCCATTGCCAAAGACCTAGTTTTGTGTATGTTTTTATGTAGCTCACAAAGGCGTAATATTGTTTGCGTCAACTAAGTTCCAAGACTTACAAATTTGCTAATTGGAGATGCTTAGGGGTATATAACTACTTCATAGAGTTCCTTGAATTCATACAAGCTACATGATGCTTAGATGACAGCCATACACCCCCGAGCAGCTGATATGGATATTATTTTCATTCAATCAACGCAATAATTTGGTGGCACTCTTTGTTGTGTGGAATGTCTGAAGTCGTTTAGCAAAATACCCTTGGCTACACGAATACGTTCATAGTATATTCTCCTTATTAGAGTCTGCGACTGCAAGGAAACAGAAAAGCCACCTGAATATATGTACGTCATTGACATCAATCTTTAATGTGTAATTTTTTGGCCGTCACTGATTAGACAGCGACTGGTCCGGCATCTTATAAAGAGTTTATCCTGATCGTTGTCGAACGCACATAACAAGAATTGTGATTATCATGGAAATTGGATTGAATAATTTACAAACAGTATCATGATCAATTAACCGATGTTGATATTCACACGTCTGTCTATCATCTAACATTGATAATTAAGTCTTCCTTGAGTAAACGTTAGACTGTTGAACGCAATCGAGATCGAGATGACTACAATCACCGAACAAGATGCAATTTAAAAGACACTATATGATACCATATCTAATTTACACAGGGTTGACAAGTACATCATCTCTATTACATATTATGTATTTGTGGTTTGTTATCGCGGCTGATTCATTACTTATATTGGTCGAGACATTGTACTCGTTTGAAATCTATTATTTGCTCATCGACATTACCAGGGCTTGGTCTGCTGTGATGCGAATGGTATTTTTGATCAATAGATAGATAGGATAGGTAGATAAATTTATTTATATATATAAATTTATGTAAATGTGTATGTATATATCCATATATATATATATATATATATATATATATATATATATATATATATATATATATATATATACATATATATATATATATATATATATATATATATATATATATATATATATATATATATATATATATATATATATATATATCTCTATATATATATATATATATATTCAATGTTTTCTAGGTCCGTGTTATGCACAATTAATGCGATAGTCCTATCAACGGGATAACTCAATTGAAAAACACTGCGCATGACCTATATTCAGTCAAAATTATACTATTTTGTAATTAGCAATATTTCCCGACTAGTGATTGTCATAACGAAAATGATTCACATTCTGCATTTTACAAACAAGTCAAAATTCATTTGCTATTGCGATGAATATACAATTGAGTTGATAAGTGTCTTGTATGAGTTGAAAATTGAGTTTCGACTAGAATCCATAACTAATATATTCAATGAGCCGATGTTTAAGAGCAGCTGTACCCATTATTACCAGAAAATTCAAATTATCTCATGTATTGCGTGTTTATCTATTTGACGGTTCAATTTGACTTTCTTGACATAAAAAGAATAATTCCCACACTAAAGCTCTCACAAAAGATTACACTCAACCAGAGACCATCGTACATTGTTCAATGTAATGCTTTTCGCTTTACAATTATATGTTTTTGTTATTATTAAACAATAGTCGCGCAACTCAAAGCCCGCTGTACTAACTATATAATGAATATAACATTGATTAGGGCGGAGTGGAATACTCCAAATTCGAACCTTGCTTGCGGAACGTTTGCTTCAAAAAGTCTCTCTCACCGATTTAGTGGCTGACGTACCATAGCTAATTATTTACTTAGGTGTAATCAACCCTTTAAATGCTTATGTTTTTTGTTATTGTCAAAATTGTATGGTGTTTAAATATTGATTACACCATTTACGCTGATAAAATATGGGATTCAAAGCCATTTCTATGAAATATAAAACATTGCGCTGTAATTGTTTTCCCCACGACGCTTGTCTTTCGTAGGCATTGATTGGAAGGCACCTTGCTTAATCGCCTTATCGCGACAGATGCTTCCAAGATTATCTACATATCAGAAAGGGATCTACCGATACGGATTATTATCAGGCATGATTGCATAATTTCTTCATTCATTTAATTTATTAATATAAGTTCCGGAACGAGAACAGTCATATTGAGAATTGCATCAATTGGTTTCAAACAGCAGTTTCGTGATTTTTCCCCCTTTGCTATGCTCCTTGGGTTTATCTCACTTCCATGGAGACAGAAATGAGAATAAGTGTCAGGAGATGTCAGTGTTAACCTCAGGTTTTGTCTACGCTATGGGTGTTTTAGGGTAAGACGAACAACTGGCTGGTATCTCAATCAATTTGATATTTCTTACACCTGGGTAGCATTTACGTAAGTACCTCGTTGAATCGACACGGAGCTCATTTTATCTGATTCTGAGCATCATAAAGGGTTTTGCCTTCAATAGTCAGAAAGTCCTGATTCATGCGTTGACACTATCTTCACAGATTAAAGCATGGTTCACATTGAAAGATATTTTTATCAATAACATCCTTATACATAAGGTTGATATGCCAACGAGTATTCTTTGGTTCGCCGCTTGCGAGCACTATTACGCAGCTCTTTGCACACAAAAGGAATATTAATGGTTACCGAACCCTCTATGGCCTGAACCTGTTATGAACAAATGGGGT
Source organism: Urechis unicinctus (assembly GCA_034190875.2). Taxonomy (NCBI): domain Eukaryota; kingdom Metazoa; phylum Annelida; class Polychaeta; order Xenopneusta; family Urechidae; genus Urechis; species Urechis unicinctus. The sequence goes on from CM067347.1 coordinate 1,902,705, forward strand.
GCGTCACGTTTTCTATGAGCTAAGTGAGCTTAGTCAACAAACCACATATGGCAAGTGATTTTCTACCCATTTCTACGGTCTGAGCATCACCATAGACTACGCGCCGACTTCCGGTCTCTGAGTGATAGTTCATTATGAATGTGGCATCTTTCATGATGCCTTTGGCGCCAGCCATTAAGGCAGCAAAACAGTCACATTTGAAGCGGAAATATACCCATGAGTGCATACCAATAACGGCGTAACGGCTATGAAACCGTGTAATTCAATCCATTGCACTATGCCGATGTTGCGAAAATTACCATCTAAGCTGAGATATATTGCCTTATTCAAGACAACGTAATGCTTTTTTTTAAAATAAACATATAGGCTTTCTTTCCACGCTTCGTTCTCTGAAAAGATAAGACGAATTATGACGTCAGTTACAATTATCATAAAGTTTAATGTATATATTATTCATGCAACATGTTTTGAAAACACTAGCTCTCTTGTAGGGAAAGACTTTCAGGTGGTCAAAATTTGGCTATTTACTATTGTGAGAAGCCAGAATGCATTGACTCGATATTTCGGTTTCAATGTGTAAGAGTGGTTCAAATTATCATTACCTTTATTAACTTCCATGCATCAACATTCACTGCGGTAGAAGCAGCCCATTTTTGTGAGCTTCGTCGCCTACGCAAAAGTCAGAACACTACAAACCCATCAGGGAACCTAAGGCTAATGAACAAATTATGATAAAGTCTCAATTGGAAGAGCGTGTGTCTTCACTTAAAACTTTGGAGAGGAATAACAAAACGAAACTGGCTATAAGCAGTCAGCAGCTTCAATCCCCAATAGATATTAGTTCTGTCTTACGCGAGATTGACAATATGCGTAGGGAAAACAGCCACAGAGTTAAGAGCCCGTTTAAATTGGCCTTTTTGAAAAAGCCATTTCGACAGTGAGAGATTAAATGTAATCGGAGCGCTACCAACTTACCACTTCGTAAGCATACCAATGTGATACGTGCCATGATGTAGTATTAGACAGAAATAAATCGATTCTGTTAATCCCGTGCAAACGGAAGGAAAGATAACAAAGCAAACTCTGTGAATGCTTTCTATGTCTTCGATCCGAAGTATCTGTTACTTTCCTCATAGCAACTAATCAGTCACGTTTACAGTTTTTGTATGCCCATAAACTCTTATTCATAGTCATAACAGCGACCACGTTTAAACGCTGAGAAACAATTCTCTTAACTCTCAAGCCACCTTTTATTATCCGATAATCACACAGGAATATATTGCGTAATACCTGACCACCGAGGCTCAGTGATTTGCATTGATTATATATAAAATCTTTTTGGAGATTTGTGCAAATTATTTGCCACTCACTAAAACAAACTTCAATATTCAATGACTTTTGTAATCATTCGTAATTAGATCATAACTACGTAGTATGACAATCATTTCATTTGTTATTCGAACAATTAATAATAACATGTCTAGACTGGTGTTCTGCCCGTTCCATGCCACAGAACAACGGAACAGCACACCAAAATGTCAAAGGCATATTTATACAACAGCTTGGTTGAGTTCAAACATATTTGTATTGACTTCATAGTCGTCTTATGTGCATAGTAGGAACGATCAATGGTTTGTGACAGTTGCACTTTTTACCATAATATGTATGGACAGTTCACCAGTGGGTGTCTCCGCGAAAATAATAAAATGAAATAAACCTTATATGCAATAACGCATTATGTGTGTAGTTCAGTTGAGGGCAAGTTCAAGACATTCACACACATTGAAAACCTTTACATAGGTTGCGTCAGCGCATACTGTTTGTTTACCATGCCTATTTATCAGACAAACCTAAGTCCATTACACTAGGATTTTGTTCAAAGCCGCGAGTCACAACAGTAGGCCTCTTAATCTGTGGCGTACATTATTGTAACAGGGTAAAGGAGGACTGCTGGTGTCATTGCAAACATTAGTAATTCAGGATTATTGACTACATTGACGTCATTGTGTATGCAATAATAACCATATTGTGAACCGCATAATACGTATGACACAAAATTATGACAATTATTATATTTGCAGACACAGAATGCCCATTACTTGTGACACAGGCAAAAAATGAATGCTGCTATCTTTTTCGGCGTTTTGGTTTCAGTGCAATTCGATGACAATGTTATGACAAATATCAAGACCAATATACACCAACTCACCACAATGAACTATCCGAGAACACTATAAGATATAACAAAGTAGAACTAACTGGACAACTGTTGGATGTTTATGTGTTATTGAATGCATAAAGGGCCTCAGGCTAGGAGACACGCCATGTCTGAACATAAAGCATATGCCCCCAAACATCAAGTAACATCCGGGTGTTCGGATCCAGTATAATGAATATTTAAAGGTCATGCAAAATTCCTAATCGGATACTTTAGAATATTTACTAGTGGGATTAGTTACACCCACCAGCCATGGCCAAACCTTTGAAACTTACGTGACTGCATCAACAGTTTTACTGCAATCTTTTCGCATCCACCTCGGTATAATAAAATTGGTAATTTACGTGTTGCACAAAGGGCATGGCATAGTACCTGCATCAACATTAGTATGTAAGCCGCTGCCCGGACCGTAATCTAGTAACGATGCTTTATGCATTATTCAGATTTTAGTATTAATTTACGACTCGCTGCAAGCGTGCTGCGTTTAGCGGAAACGTAGCTGGAAACATGTATAACCTTCCATTTTACCGAAGACGCTCTCACCCCTTTGTCATCCCCAGCAGGATAACGACATTATCATAACTTCTATTATAGAATGGTATAATAAAAAAGGCAAAACCTAACGTATGTTACAATAATATCGGTTTTGTGAGTGCCAAAGAGGTGTAATTACAGGTCTGAGCTTAATCGTAGCGATACTACACCCTCCCCCACTCCCCCCCCCCCACACACTGCAATCACAATATGTATTGGTAACTCATGATTCAATAGTGAAAAATCCACAGTCAAAATAGAAGAATTAACAAATAAAACGCAAAATCAGTTTTCAACATGTGTAATTGTGCAGTTGAATGTGTACACAAAAACCCAAACGCACTCAAACTACCGAAAAGAGCAATCTGAATCCTGAATTACTGAAAAACTATAGACCAACTAGCAACCTGTTGCAATGCATTACAAATTAGAGAATTATCGCCTTCATGACCAAAACTGCCTTCCAGACCAAAACTTTACTCTGTGTGGATGTGTGTTTATGCCTACATGCGGGTGTTTGCGTGTCTTTCAAATATGAATGGAGTGATTGGCTGTGTTACCGCATGGGATGACTCATTAAGCTGTTTTTCTCAACATGCCATTAGTCTGATAATATCCTCATGCCACAACATGTTTTTCTTTGAAGGAGCCACTCTTTGAACTGCACGTGCTTGAGCTGCCTAACGCAGTGCATGTTAACTATGAGATGCCCCCCAAAAAAATCCACTTTGCGTGAGTTTCACTCACTACCAGATGCCGTTTGATTTAATTAAAAGCAAAGTTGATGCAAATTTATATTGAAATCATCATGTACATTTACCCACGGTAAGGTGTTTCAGTCATAAGAATATATCGTTAAAGTTTAACTGATTTCGAATTCAGGAAATGTTGTGGCCAATATGTTTTCATTTACCTACCAGTTCATATGTATCTTTAAATTTGCGTCTAATCAGTCTGAGTTTATATGAAAGCAATTAGTTTAGTTGTATGAACATGTCATGTAAGCACCCGCATTGTAGGATCGCCTGACAGCATATCAATCTCAGAGCAAATCACCTCCTTCCGAGAATGCTCAATTGCTAGTTTCTTTATTTATTCATTACATTACGTCGTCTTTGGGCGGAAATAAAATGTTGCAGTGAGTAATATCCTTAACAAGAGATTGTATAATTACCGTTATGCAATTACGATACAGTTTTGTCCATGTGCCTGAGTTAAACTGAAACAAAAGATTAGTATCTTAGTTGTAAATATACTCATCTCTGACAAGCAGTTGATGTTATTACTACCACCTGCATTCTTTTCTAGTATTTTAATCACTTAAGAGAAAACCACAAATGCTGTCCTAGCCACCCTGCATAGTCTTTGCATAGGGTTAGTTACTACTCTGAAAAATGGTGATGTCATCACTATATATATATAAATATTTATATAATATATATATATATATATGTATATATATATATGTATATATATATATGTATATATATATATATGTATATATATATATATATATATATATATACATGTATATATAAACATATATATGTATATATATATATGCATATATATATATATATATTTATATGTATATATTTATATGTATATATATAGTTAAATATATATAAAAAAATATATATATAAATATATATATATGTATATATATATATATTCATACATATATATATATATTTATATATATGCATATATATGTGTATATATATATATATATGCATATATATATTTGTGTATATACATACATATATATATATATGTATCCTCATTTATATCTTTGTATATATATATGAATATATATATATATATGTATCCATTAAAATCCATTACCCTAAATAATCCCTGATAAATTCACCAAAGGACCCAAATGACCCCGAAACAACTCATCATTGGCCTCAACCCGCTTCGGCTCCTCTTCCCAGTGGGATAGGAACTGCCGTGTTCGCGATTGCTCATACTTTCTCTTTTCTGTAGGTCAGTTCAGGCTGGTTTCTGTGCACTATAGTCGGATGCGTCCGTATTTTTTTCGATTACTGAGAAAAAATGGAACTCCGCAGCACATACGCCGCTAAAATATTAAGCTCAGTTGATGGTTAAGACAAGTAGTATGTTGACCATTGACGCACATATACGCCACTGTCATAGCGGACATGTTAAGCTAAGTGGAAGACGATGTAGTCGCGTGCAAAGCGGAGCGACGACGTTCTCCAGCTTAAATGTGACTCACAAGTTAATTCACGTCACAAGGCTTGAATGAGATGATTCACATTGGGAAAAGCTGCTGGGTTTATTCGTTACGGAAAAGATAACAACTGCTGTCTCTTACACCTAGCCAACAGTGTCGTCCAACTGGGTGTAATAAATTAGTGTTGCCAATGTTTAATCTTCTTGTGGCAATTATGAGTGACTTGCAGTTTGATACTAAAGTGAATTGCGCTAACCATGCACGAATGGCGGGATGTAGCTTTCACTGTCGCGTGCTGACCAATGATCAGCTGAACTTCGCAAATGCTGTTAATCATTCGTGAAGCTGGGCGCTGACGCCGCTTTCGGCAGCCAACCTCAAATTGGTAGCACCATACAAATTTCCGAGTGGCAACATTGCACTAGCCCGATCGGGCGCGCTGATAAAGAAATCCACTGGCCCGAATGGCTGGGTAACTGGCCCAGGGACATCGGGCTATCTAAACTGTCGAGCACTGTATACATATGTGGGTACACGATGACAAAGACAGGTCATTGCTAAACGGTCGTTAAATCTTAACTGACATTCAATTATGCCACCAGGTCTCGTCATTACACACATGCATGCGTATTACTTGGTTCGCAAGTCCTCTAGTACAACTGACCACGTAAATCTAACTATTTCCTTTGTAGTCCGTGTAAGGTATTTAAACACCACAAGATTAATGCAATGTGAATGATCAATAGATATTTATGAATCACCATAAATTGTGACGATGCGAACTCATTTAGATATATATACGCTAATTCATTCACACAAATGCATCGGATTCTGATTGAATTTCACCCCGCCACTACTACAGCTGTAGAATTTAGCAATGGATGAGCTGTTATACATTTATCCAGCAAAAGTGAACACGTCTCGTGCCATTGAATGTCATGAATCAGCACGGCAGATATATCATTTTACATGATATAAAGCATTTGCTCGGTGTCTGTTTAATAATGTGGTGGAGAGAATAGCTGCTTTCAGGATAGCTGTTATAGCTGATATATATTGCTCTTAATGGTGTATTTTAATTTCTCATGAGAACTTCAGGTGAGATTTGTCTGAATGTTCCGTAATGACATTCGTAGACATGTCTAAAAAAATTGATTTCGACTATCGCGTTGTGATCTGATTGAAATTAGATCCTAGCGGATGTGTTGGAAATAAATTGGGTTTTCCTTACTGTTTGTGATAAGGTTTGATATGATCCCTCTCTTTAAATGCCATGCATCAGCGATTGAGCTTTGGTCAGAGCAAAAGAATTGAAACAAATACATTGATATACCAAGGGCATTGTGCATATATTCAGTATCTACTAATGGGCTATTTATTTGCTTTCTAAAGATATGTAGACAATGTGTTTTAAGCTTTTGATAACCTTCTAAGCTAACCCAAAGCTGACGTATAAGTTGTATATAGAAGGGAAGTGAAAAAGCTATCCAGTCGATAATGGCCAATTGTTTGCAATATTCAATAATTGCATCGCCTCCCCTCCTCGCACATAATGTCCATGCGTTTGCCCCGAGTAGCTCTCCTATCAATGGATAATATAACTTGATTAGATACTGATGCAATTTATTACCTAGAGGGTTTCGTGTGGCATCGGTCATTTTCAATCTAGCACTTGGACCTAAACAACATATATAGCAATTATTGTGATAAACCTATACAACACGATTCAACAGTGTAAGAGGCATTTTACATGCGATGTGATATTCATTATTGGCCGAAGAGACAACCGTATTTATCTTCTTGCTGTTATTGGATTTCCAAATTAAACAACCACCATAATGTAGATGGATGCTAACAATAATTCGCCTTCTACTTGACATATTTTGGTTCACACTTGCAGTTACAAGACGATATTTCAACAGTACTCATCTTCCTATATCCTTTTCCGAACATTACCCTTCCTTCGTCGCAAATATTGTTAACTAGGCATTAGCAATTATTTGGAACATAACGAATTTGTTAGCCTCCATGAAGTGATTACTTCAGGTTAATGACAAGATACAATCCCTTTGAATTTTAAAAGTTAGAATTATAATAACTGATGCTGATGCTGTTGCTTCCACCAAACTACTGTAGATATCACCCTGCTTTGCTCGCGAATAGATATCGACGGCAACAAAGACAAATTAACTTTCCGTCTGAAATAAATTGTTTGCAGTTTCGTAACTAATTCGATATCATTGGCGCCGCCGTCAGTGGAGGAGGGGACGTGAACGTGATTTGGAGCAAGTACCAATCAGAAACACCAATATTTATAGTCGCAGATAGCACTTACAGCTGGTGGCTGACGATGACGCGTTTTTGTATTATGTTGTATGTGGCTCTTTAAATGACCTGCACAATTAGCTATTCACCCTTCTCTGTGTTGAAACATTGACACCAGCAACAATGACCTTACTCCGCTGTGCTTCTTTCACATATACATAGCTGATATCCGCACCTCTCCAGCTAGGTAATTTCAGCACATGTTGTGAGTTTCCAGCCTAACTATACATGTGAAAATATTGTAAACACTTTGTTGAGAGGTATTTCTTGTTTTAATTATGTTTTTGTTCTATTTGAGTTATACAGGTATGCCACGTTTTGTTTCATGAAATAAAAATATAGACATATGACCTTGTGAGCAATTGTTGAGTAAGTATATAAGAAAAATTGTAACCGATTAACCATGCTACTTCTCGTTATTACATGGCTTGTATAAAAGCTACTGTGTTTTAATTACATAAATGGACATAATAGTGGTTTAGGTGTTGTGTCATGAGAATTATAGATTAACTAGACAAGTAAGCCAGAATCACAGATGTACGCACTGTCATTAGTAGAGATGCAGTTGACAACGCCATAACCTCTGTGAACCCTATCCGTTCATTTCTCGCGGACACTCTACTATCACAAATCGAATTTTTAGGACATCAATATTATAGATAAGTATGGTCATTCGCGGGATTCATTCAAATTAAGATAGAATTAATTGACCGCATAGGCGCAAAATGCTGACCCAAACTAAGCAGTGAAACTGATGACAAACCTGCCTGATGAATTATACTCACACAATATTTGAACAATTAGATAGCCCACTAACATCCATCATTTTGTTCAGTGGCTCATTGTATGGTTCGTTTACTTGCCATCAGCTCCACAAATCTAATGTTTAGCATTGCGTTCATTTACGCACTCGCTTGTGAAGTGTATGTTTATAAAATATCGACTAGATTATTTACATCGACAGATGCAGCGAGGCGCAAGAATTTACCGTCACTCGGTCTATATAACATATTACCGTATTGAGCACCGACGAAGCGCCACTTCTTTATTGAGCAGTCTTATTGTGCGATAAAAAGTCTCAGTACTCTAGCGATCCAATGCGTCCATCGCGCACGTGGTGCAATCATGGAATAGCGTAGATAGGCTTTTGTTGCTGTGGAATTGCCATTTTCGAGTTCTATACTATTTCCTTGATATCAGCGAATGTTTCTAATAAGTAATCAATCAAAAAAATGCCATGCTATTGCGTCGCTCACCAAGTTATCATTATACTCAAAGTGTGAAAACATAGCGATGAATTGCAGCTCAATCAAAGTGTCTTATCTGCCTGGATAATTAACGTTTGGTAGTCAAGCAAAAATTTTGCAAAATATATCGGCAAAATAGCAGCTTATCTTTGCACGAAAGTACTGGGGGTTATAACGCGTTATTTCCCAGTGAATACAACCCACACATGTAATAGAAAGTGCGCTTTTGCAGAGTAATCACTCTGTTTATGATCACTGATATTATATTATGAGTACTTAGTACAATCAACATTAATTCATTTAGATAACTTGGCAATCATATTCTGCCATTTTTATGATCGCTTAGGCACAGTCATTGCTGTTGATCCGAGTTGTTCCCTTTGTGTACCTTTGTCACGTACAGTGAACGCAGACCACGTGGTTTGGCTGGGTTGTAGGTTTATATTTTACAGCTAGTTTAAGTACAAAAGATGCGTAATTACAATTCACATGTAAAAGGAACTAAAATGTTGAAAATGAGGACGGACTCTCGTCTTCGATGATATCGAGAGATCTACTATATTGATGTACTAATGGTATTGAACGTTATGCACCAATTGCATAACACTGAATCAACATTAGAATGGATTGTGTTTGTGAGTGTTCATCAGTGTCTATGGTGGACTACTTTGCATTCACTAATATTGTACTTATGCGATTGTCACAATTGGCCGAGTATTTATACAATATATTCCGGTTCCAAGATACAAAATGAGATTGATCGCAATAAGTTGGGATTGCTTCTCGGATATTAACCAAATGCAGCTTACGTTTGCAACTTTAAATACCACAAGTGTATATGCAGGTTATGTCGAATAAAACTCTTTCTGTTGGTAGCTGAAACAAGCGAAATTACCTTGCAAAATGTTGTAAATCACATTTTATGTTTCTTTAACTTCTAAATACACCATTCTAATCGAGATTGACAGATGACATGGTGCACAAAATGCACTTGTCTGTAGTAACAAGAATGTTAATTTGACAGTGAACCGGAACTACTTCTTCTTTACGACCATCTCGCGAATGTCCAGAACAAAATATATATTTCATTCAAATAATTGATGATGGTGATGGCGTCAATGAAGTACGGCTCGCATCTTGCGCTGTATTTTATGGCCGTGTCACTAAAGAATATCCCTATTGGGCAATGCACACTATCCTGTATATAAAAGAGGCATTAGTCATATGAATAACACTTTCATGCTAACACCCGCTATTGCCACTGTCTAGCATACCCGTGAATACAGGCGTGCAGTATATCAGCGTCTATGTGATTTCCGAGCTGCATACACATGACCGCAGTGCAGCCATGTCAATATTGATACCCGCCCCAAAAAAATTTTTCACCGTCGGAACACGACATAATATATGTATCTAAAAGCGATGTTACAGCCCGCTGGAACTAGAGGAGGCCTTAAGAGAAGAATCAAGGAATGTAAATTATGTAAATATGCCACGTTATTATACCGAGAATACAGATTTACATTAGATTTGCAGGCGTCATCTTTTCAATCAGTCACCTGCAACTGAGATGAATACGGCATAATTGTCGGATTAAGTCAAAAGCCAGAACATAAGGAAATGATAGACTACTGATCACTGAGAACTTTTGTAAGACGCGACTGTCTTCATCACATTGCTTCACTTTAGGAAATTATTGCTGTCTTATCTTGTTACCGACACCCAAACATATCAATAGACAAGGTACCTGCAGCGGCCTAAGATCCTAGTAAGTGCAGGTGTGTGATTCGCCTTTTGGCCGTGACTTTTTAGGAATGAACGCATTAAAAGCTTGCGTAGCCTTCATTTCACATGCTCGCCTCGGAACTAGAGCTTATAACTTATGTCGCCTAGCTGGAGACTGCACTTAATTGATGGCGCTTGTATATTTTACTGACTTTGGTCGACATCGCAAATATTTAGATTTGCAATAAGCTCAATCGTTCACAGCCACCCGGGAAGCTAAGGCGGCATTTGAGAGCCTATCACGTGGACCATCTCGTTCTCGTTCAGTACAGCGGTGCATGGGTGCGCCCCTTTACAACTAACAGATAGTTTTCCAATCTACAGACACACATATTCAAATGAATATAGTCTACATAAGGTTTCCCCTTGTCGTAATATATAAAGCTCAATGTATTTGTAACAGAAATAGAAGCTCGTCGCGACCTGGTCAACACAGGATAGTCGAATGTGTATGTCTTACATGACATATTCACATAATAATAGAACTAGGATTTGTGGATGATATTGATTTTGACAGTTTTGCCTGAACATCTTCGATGTGTCACGCTCTAACTCAATAGTATCTTGCGTCAATGTCCGTTTCCATTGCATCACATGTCAGTGGCGTATTCCTTGGCACCACATATCAGTGGCGCATTAGGTAGCATCACATGTCAGTGGCGTATTCCTTGGCACCACATATCAGTGGCGCGTTAGGCAGCATCACATGTCAGTGCCGTATTCCACTGCATCACGTGTCAGTGCCGTATTCCATAACACAGCTCATGTTTTACATACCCTTGAAGCATGGCAATTTAATTGAGTGATTGGTCTCCGCAAACCATACTCATATGTCATCATTAGTTGTTTTGTTCAGACTGAAGAGTGGAAAATCTAAAGGTGGTGGCTAATCATTGTTAATAATGCATCTGATATGGAAAATGTCACATAAGTTTTCATAACAGTACTATCCTCTCGGTGTTTGTGGTGTTAAAAAGTGTCAATTGCGTGGTGAAAGAACACTTTTGTAAAATAAGATTTGGGCAGGTGACCTTTTGCAACATAAACTTTAATATGGCTTTTCTTTAGTTTCATGTATTTTTTGCTGTGCAACTTTTCTAAATCTAGCATATGTTTTGTCCAGCTTGAAAAACCTCTATGTATCAGAATATGTCCACATGCCATTCATTACCCCATTTGCTATTGGATACAATTATCAAGGGTTCCTGCCAAAAGAAATGCGACAGCATTTCATCATTTGGAAGTTACAGGGACAATGGTGTAGATGTATAATGCCCTGTCTAGTCTATACCCCATCTGGACAATAGTCGGATGCGTCCGTATTTTTTTCGATTACTGAGAAGGAATAGAACTCCGCAGCACATACGCCGCTAAATATTAAGCTCAGTTGATGGTTTAGAAAAGCAATAGGTTGACAATTGACGCACATACAAGCCACCGTTTTAGCGGACATGTTAAGCTGAGTGGAAGACAATGTAGTCGCGTGCAAAGCGAAGCGACGACGTTCTCTAGCTTAAGGGAGATCATTGAACCCAAATAGTCAGGTCACCAGACACAATTTGGACACCCTTTTGTATATAGAGACTCATTGAATTACAACAATTTACAACTAAACAAATATCATTGGAACCATAAGTGCCCTGTCAATTGTTAACAACAATTGACCACAACATATACATAATATTTAAACTCTGCCGAGTTCATATACTACTTAATCCCTCGGACCTTAAAACGGACATTAAGTTGGTTTTTGAAAAAAATTGAATGAAGTGGCTGTAACTAACTTAGCTGGTAAACAATTACCTAGCGTTACAGGTCATAGGAAAAGCTCTTTCTTTCTTTCTAGCCATATGTGTTGAGTACACAGAACTGCGGAGCTAGAACATAAAACAAGCTTTGATGTTATCTAATCCATCGAACACTATGTATACCTATAAAAGATCTCAAAAGAGACGACAAGTTTTGGAGATAAATAAGGCAGCGACCAATAAGGCCTCTTAAAATAAGCTCAAGCATGCATTTAAAGAGAGCGAACCGGAACAACTTCCTCTTTACGACCATCCCGCGAATGTCCAGAGGAATATATATTTACTCCAAATCTTCGATGATTGTCATAGTGTCAGTAAGATATTGCTCGCGTGTTACGCTGATTTTTAGGGCCGTTGCATTAAAGTTAATCTTGGTAGAGCAATTCATACAATCCTCTTTAAAATATAGGCATTAGCAATATGAATTATACATTCATGCTAACATCCGGCCATTGCCAGTTTCTACTATACCCGTGATTTCAGAACTACATACACATGACCGCATATGTGCAATGCTGCTGCAAACCTGCCAATCTTAATAGCCGCATCAAGTGACAAAAGCAAAATTCGCCATAACGTTTTATCTAGCCACACTTTGATAACACATATTACGAGTGTGTGAGGGTCACATGTGTCGGAACATTGCGTATTCGGAAATAACATTGTCAAGAACGACAAGGGTCGCATCGCTCATCTAAATGATATATGAGTACTGATTTGTTGCCGTTAACTATGCATGTAATACTGTCGCCGCAACCTGACCAAAAACGAGGGAGGCTGCCGTGCAAAAGACATTGAAGGCAATAACGTTTATTTTCTCAGCCCGCTGCTTAAGGCATGGGTCTGACAAATTGTAAGCATCTGTCACGTATTACATGATTAGCTCTTCGCGAAGGAAAGCATAATCTTCACAATTGAACGGCTCCGAGGCAATTTGGTGGTAACAAAAATACTTACTAATCTTAAACTACTATGTGATTTAAAACCACAATCTTTATTCTAAGCTAATGTCAGTTGAACTGCTAAGGTATTGTCGCATTAGACACAAAACAACGACACAAAATTTATATGGTTTCAAACATAGTAATACTATATATATAACACTGGTTGCACAACATTAATATACCACATCTGAGACCATATTAACATCTTGTTCAGTGATGAAATCCTTTATTTGTTTGGCCAAGAGTGTTTATAGTCAAGACGTATAGAACTGTAAGCCAAAATATTTGCGGCCAGTTCAGTAAGCTCTCTTTAGAAAGATCTTAATGTTTTCCTCAAAGAAAAGAAATCAACGTTTGAACCGTACTGTAGTATATGAATAATATATATATATATATATATATATATATATATATATATATATATATATATATATATATATATATATATATATATATCTATATATATGTGTGTGTGTGTAATATATATATATAATATCTATATAGATATAAAGAGAGAGAGATATATATCTCTCTATGTATATATATATATCTATATATATATATAGACACTCTCTCTCTATAGATATCTATATATAGGTATATATCTATTAGATATATAATATCTCTATATACACACATATATCTACAGATATTCTTTCTCTATATATATATATATATATATATATATATATATATATATATATTTCTATATAGTTTTGTAGGTATCATATAGGTTGCACCATCACTTACAAAGTTGATGAACTATAAGATACGTTTATTCAATTAATATTGTATGTGTTCGATGTGCATATAATTACAGAATGTGGCGTCCATCACCAGCGCTAATTCCCGAGCTTTTTAACGTTAAAGCTTGGCATTTCTACTAATGCGCATGCAACTCGTCACGACTAGAAGCTTCAACGAGTCTCTGTCTGCCTCTTATCAACTGGCTTGGTGATGTCCGCTGTTAAACAAACAATAACCCCAAATGCTCACGACGACCACAGCGGGAAGGAGTATTACCCCGTGTACGCGCAATTATATATTCATATTGCCTCACTGAAACCTTGTTCTGCATTCACCATTGATCCACTGCCTATCCACAATGATGCATGTATAGAATGAGAGGAGGTGTATATGCGACGTGGTGGAGATGCACACAGAGATTTTATGTGAGAGAGCCTATGAAGAATATTCATCCATAGTGTGTGCATGATCCATTATGCATAGACGTGTAACAATGCAACCGATCCATTACCCTGTATAATTGACGAACTCTCATATCTTGGATTTCAAAGCAAAAGTGTTTAAGTGCGTATTACAGTTCCACGACATATAATCTGCAAAACTGCGCACACTCGCCTCCAAGTAATTGTATTGGTTGGTGTCTGCATTGTGTTGGAGGTCAACAATGCAAACATGTAACACCACAACCTTGAGAAAATTATCCATGATTTTTAACCACCATGGGACAGTCATCGACTTGTTTTCAACGAAGATACCCAATAACGCCTTACATTGAAGTGACGTAAATATTCGTCACATCACAATTTATTCTATTAAAATTTGCCTTGTCGTTGGATAAGGATGATGAATAGCGGATCAACGATTCTTTAATACCATGTTATTAAAATATATTGCTCAAATAACTGCCGTGTATGATAATACGTGGCTGTCTTTTCGATTGTTGTTTAATACGCGCTTCGTAAAATCATTTTCAATGGTCCAGGCTTCCAATCACGCTGTGAATAGGCTGTTCGTCTCAGAGATGGGCATATTTGCATGACTTACTGTCCATCATCCCACTAAGCCAAAGTTTTGTTGCGGCCACAAATGCAGCGAGTTTGTTCGTCCAAGCTCCTCGCAATTATTCTTCATCGATAAATAACGCTCTACTATTTATGTCCGCGGTGATTGATGATGACTTTTGATGCGGTATGGTACATACAATATTCCAACATAAAACATATACAACAGTTATAAAGGATCCGTTATGTCTCATAAACTGGTCAAATGTAACTTCAAATACTGTTATTAACGCTGATAAAGTGTTTGTTATATTTTAACCAAATGACTTATCATAAGCATACTGGATAATTATAACCTGAACTTTGTATATACACACATGCTTGTATATATATATATATATATATATATGTTTTAAACATTAAATTTTTAAATATATATATATATATATAGTTTACATTTATATATATTGAACATATATATATATATATATATACATATATATATATGTATATATATAGATATATATATATATATACATATATATTTTATATATATATAGGCATATATGTATATGGTCATATATATTACGCATATACATGTATATATATGTATATATATATATCTATAGAAATATACATATATATATATATATATATATAGGCATATATATATATATATAACTTATATACGCATATACATATATATATAAACTTATATATATATATATATATATCAGGGAGAGAATATAGGTATACATATATATATATATATATACATATATATATATATATATATATATATATATATATATATATATATATATATATATATATATATATATATATATATATATATATATATATATATATATATATATATATATATATATATATATATATATATATATATATATATATATATATATATATATATATATATATATATATATAGCCTAAGAAAGCTGATCAATTACAACGTACCCACCACCATGTATTCATAATGTTAGCCATGGTACGGTTGTGACCAATTCTACAGGGTCAAATCGCAAGCTGAATGTAGTTTATATCACTATACACGTCCTTCTGCAAACTGACCTACTGCTATATTATGATCTACACAGCAGCTTAATGTCTTGCTAGGATGATCTTAAATTTTTTGTTTGCAGGTATTGTTCATGAGCTGCATCGTTGATAACTAAGTTAAATGTTTGGAAGTTGTCATGTTAATAGTGCACGATCAACGGGGACGAATACTTAGTTAGAGCTGTCAATATGTTTATAATTTCATACAGAAGAATCATTTGTGGCAGTCACTAAGACATGCTGTAATCACTTATCAACAGATGTCTTGGCAAGAGATGTCAAATCTGTTTGCTGTAAAGCAGCACATGGAGAAACGATGCTAATCTAGTTAAGCAATGGAAGATTAATTTGAGGCTCTTTCGCTAACAACAAGGACAATGCCTGTGCCCCAAAACCCTACAGTGCCGTGTTCATTGAATTAACCAATCTTGTCTGAGGTTGTAACGAAAATGCAAAAGAGTCATGTTCTCTTGGCCCTATCCCGGTACCTATGTTATTATGATGTCAACCTGAAATTTAATCCTCCATTACCGTCCATAAAAAATGTTTGGGTTACTCCTCTGATTAAGCAGCTGATGCTATGTGGGTATGCAGGGTATGTCCACGGTCATTATGCATTCACACTCCGCACCAGTGATGCCCCAGAATCACCAGCCGGGTGCAACGATTCCTGCCAATGTCGCCCGTTCTTTGCGATCTCCACAAGCTGATAATGCATATATATATATATATATATATATATATATATAGATATATATATATATATATAGATAGATATATATAGATAGAGATATATATATATATATATAGAGATAGAGAGAGATCTATATATATCTCTATCTAGATATATATCTATATATATAGAGAGAGATATATATATATATATATATATATATATATATCTCTCTATATATATATATATATATATATATATATATATATATATATATATATATCTATATATATATATATATATGTGTGTGTGTTTATATATATAAATATAAAGATGCTAGTCTGGCAAAAACAATGGCAAAGGCTTCTTAACCTCATCAAATTAAGCGCTGGATATTTTAATGTAATTGAGCATGCAATCTGTCTTAAGTACTAGGATAATGGATGCAGCGGATGGTCGCGATATATTAAAGCTCATTACATTTTTTACACATTCCAATGTATTGAAGTAGGAGCTCGGCACGACCCAGTCAATACAAAAGAGGCGGATTTTGATGTCTTATACGAAATATGTACAGAATAACAGACCTGGGGTTTGTATGTAATTTATATTTTGTCAGAAATCACGACTGTGAGACTAGTTGAACCTTAACATCACCGATGTGTCAATGTTGTCCTACATAGCATAATGTATTAAAGTCGTATTTCATAGAACAGCATATTTTTGTCATTCCTTTTAAGTCGGCTAAATCAAAGGATTTGTCGCTTTCTGCCAAGTTATTATTACTTGTGTTCTCAGACTGGCGAGTTGATAGCCTTAACATGTTTGCTTAAGACTGTTAACAGTGCTTCTGATGAAATTGATGTCACAATAGTTATCGCAACCGTAGTATCCTCTGTATTAAAATACAACAGTGTTTTTTGTGGGGAAATTGAAAATTTTGATATATATTTGAAAGAGCCCTTTGGCTAGTAAGGACGTGCTGGCGCTATTAGAAGTAAACATGTACAAACCCAGTGGACAAATATAAAGGAAATTGACCGCTTGTATGAAGACAATCCGAGTCTTTTAACAAAGTTTGAGGATGAAAGCGATTTGAAGAGATGTCTTAGTATAATGATCAAGTAACCTACAAAGAACGTACAAAAGGATAGAATTTGCAGTAAATGCTGTTGTCGTTTTAACGCATTTGGCTGTGAAATACGATAACATCATATGCATTAAAGACAAGACACTTTTATGAAATCCATCAGACGGACTAGCAGCAAACAGAATCGTACCATTAAACACACTCAACATTTTCATAGCAAGGTAGTTGTATTGTCCATAAAAGTACGGACGCTAACTTTAGAAACCTTCAGTAAACTATAAACATCCTCCTTAGCCGTGATTTACTCTGCTTGACGTTACATGTCGTTGTGTCCATAAATCATTACATAGAATGAAATGAACAACTATTGTTGTGAAAAAGAAACAAACAAAGTGAGCTCATTTGATAATTAACTGGCTTAGAATCGATATCCCGGGGGTCAAAGGTTGTCCAATGCACCGCGTTTATTTAATGAAACATTAGACCACGTATATTGAAGCTGATTGCATGGCAAAGTATTGAATATCCTCTGGTATGGAAAATGTTGACACTGCCTTAATGATGCGATCCTCTGCAATAAAAAAATTGACCGACATTATTTAGACAGTGAAACACGAATGATACAGATACATATTGCTCCAACAATTACTAGCCTGTTGTTATGCTGTTTACAGTTTATTTTGTCCACAAATATCGAGTTCATAGCATGCAATATTGTAAGCATTCAATTGCCATTAAATCAGTCAAACCGCCATACTTTTCACCTTGAAGCAAGTATTTTACGTGGCGTATGCAAAATCAAACATGTACAACCAACTTAGCTGCATGAAAAACGTTTGCATGCAAAGTGACTAATTAGTGTATGTATTACGTGAGCCGATGACCTTGTAAAACCGGAATACACTTATCATTGATAAGTAATGACGAGGGAGCTTACGCTTGTATACATAATTTTGCATAATTTCAAGCGCAGTATTTGAATAATGACCGAAACATTCGTCAAAACGCATTTTCCGCATCGCAAATAAATACCTGCGTCATTTACTGAAGCTGTAGTATTAATTGGCAAATAGGCTTCAATTTTTGTGGCAGTCGTAGTACTATTCAGGTTATGATATAACTATGCCGGCCACTTCATTTTCCATCAAACGTTTGGCACAAGCTGTGAGAGAATCGATCAATTTTAAAACTGCTCCACAAATAGAGACTTTTACGAGGTATAACTTTCAATTACATTCGGAAAATATTGTTGCATAATTAAGTCGTGATATTGCACAATTGCATATTTTCGCAGTTGGCAAGTCACAGAAGGTCACAATCGTAACTGTACTATTTTCATGCACTAATTGGCGTAGAGTTGGCCATTTGCATTAAATAGTATGAACAAATATGTGTTCTAGCGTCGACTAAATGGAATAATATTGCTGGGCGATGGTTATATTACTGGTCGTGAGTACTCTCATCTCGGGCGAGGTTAATGAATTTGATCGGATGACGAGTTTGATCTCGACAGGACCTGTCGAAGCTTAGAAAGTTGTTACAATGGCTGAAAACCAAAGCTACGTTACTCTTCAGGTATATCAAATCATGCATAAAATGTACAACCACTGTACACTATAACAATGATAAGAGAAAAGGAATGTGCGAAGCAGGTGTTGTTTTTCTCGTGCTCGTCTGAGACAACCAACATGGAAGGCATTTTGTAACAAAAAGCCTGGTTTATCGAGTGGCTTTCACATTTAATGACTTGGCTGTTTCTTTCAGCGTAAATATGTGAGCACAATACACCTGTCGTCATCCCATTTACGACTTCTATTGGCAGAGCGCACCCGGAATTCGTGGTGTCTTTCACCTGATTCTCTTCAACGCCCTGATTAGCTAATTCACCCAAGGACTGTCTTTATGTCTTTGAAAAATTCACAGGCGTTTTAATAGCCTATCTATGACATCCTGTGTGGAGTTAACAGGAAAACAACATTACCTCAAAACAGCTCAATATAAATGTAGCAGTTGCATTCCTGCATATCATTTGTGATCAAAAGGGTCAAGAATATTGTTATGAACTCATATAAATTACTAATATCTCTGCAGGTTACTAAAGTCACAGTCTCTCCTTCATTTACCAGTTTTCCTAACTAGCTAATGATTCTTAGGCATCAGCAATAACTACATTGCCAACGAGAACGAAGATGGCCAATCTGAACTATTGGTACTGCAGTCTATCCGCTACTATTGTGATTAATGAACAATCTGAATGGAGGCCTCCAACAATCTTAATCTTTGGCTTCAGATTATTGACACTTATCGCCACGGAAACCATGATGTAACCGGAATTGAAGCAATCATACTTCATCCACTAAATCGAGGGTACAATGCATCCATACATTATTTAAGTATTCCCTTCGTCAAACGACCACAACATGAAAGGTGTAATTCCCATTATACAAGAAATATATATGTATATATCAGGCCTGGAATTTCACGGCCATTGCCGTCATGGCCCTTCAAGTGGCCGTAATGTCCCTTGAAAATGGCCAAATATTACGGCCAAGTTTGCCTTCCCATTTCCCCCCCATGGCCGTAGATCCCTTTTTCACCTTTTGCATCCAAGATCCACCGCGGCGTCTACCGGCAGCCTGACCGCGCCGCCGACAGCATCTTAGACCCAACTATTACAACCCCACCATCCAGCCACTGCTGCATTGAACACAACACACAACCAAACTTCACCACGCGGCCTCATTTCCTCTGACAGATTGACCTCTTTAATGTTGGCCCCTCCGAAAATTAAACGCAACACACATGTAAATAGCATTAAACTCATTGCTTTCCAGCGGGAGTAACATCATTAAAGGAAGGCAGCTGCTATCCAGAACTAAATGTAGACTGGTCGTTACTCAGTTTCTCAAACTATTCTAAATGGTGACGTCTGGTCTTCGGGCTAGGAGAGCGAATCAGGTAGGGCGCAGCGAGATCAGTGAGCGAGATCGATCATCCCTGGAAATGAAGTTGCTGCTGTGTGCGATGTTAACGGAGACCAGAGTTTTTGAAAATACACACTTACCGTATCCTGTCACTTCTATTCGTTCATGTTTTTGAGTCCTTACTAAATAACATCGAAATGCCACGAAGGGATCGTTTGAAACGTCCAATAAAATGAATTGCGTTTTAAATTTACAAATCTTATTTTACACTCACTGCAACATTGCCTTGTGAGTACACAAAAAAAGAAAGTCTAGTGATTGGACCACAAGGCTAGTCAATTCTCACCGCGTCTAGTGATTGGTTTTAAGACCAAACCTCCTCTCCTCAAAACATTTTTCATCAAGTGACAATATTAAATGAAAAGAATAATTCAGGAGCGGTCTTATAAATTATTCATAAAATGCAAATAATAAATTTACATTTCTTTTTAACTTAAAACTGATCTGTGCTTCCATAATTGTTTGTGTTATGCTTCCATTTTTTTCTTATATCACAAGTTTAAAAATTCTTTAGCCTCAGTGACCTTTAAAATGTTTTCTTTTGGCCTTGGTTCCTTTAAAATATGCACCTATTGATGGCCAAAGTGGCCTTGCCATAAAAATGACGAAATTCCAGGCCTGATATATATTTATAATAGATATATATATATATATATATATATATATATATATATATATATATATATATATATATATATATATATATATCTATATATATATATATATAGATATATATATATATTATATCTATATATATATATATATATATATATATATATATATATATATATATAATATATATATATATATCTATATATATATATATATACATATATATACAAATGTGTGTGTATATGTAAATATTTATATTTATATATATATATATATGTACATATAAATATGTATATATATATATATATATATATATCTATATATATATATCTATATATATTTGTATATATATATGAATATATACGTATATGTATAAATATACATACATATATATGCATATATGTATATATGCATATATATATATATATGTACATATATATTATAAATATATATATATATGATATATATATATATGCTATATAATATATATATATACCACACACACATTTATATATACATATACTATATATATATATAAATATACATATATATATATATATATATTTATATATATATATATATATATATATAGTATTAAGACATCATGCTATGTTGTGACATTTTGGCTAACCCTCTGCGCTTATTGAATCTGCGACAAGATGACTCTAGCTTCGTGTAGTTACAGGGTTGATTACTGAGTAATGGCTGGTACGGCACTGCATTATTATTTTAGTGTTTTGTATTAAGAAGATCATCACATAATTATTCGAACATTATATAGTGGTCATGGTCGAAAGTTCACCCACACACATTTGGACTAATCAATATGGAATTCCTTTTTTGATTAACGCTAAGCTTGTAGTAAACCGGTGACGCCTGGCAAATGATGTTTAGCAGCAGTGGGATATTGGCCTATGTGAAAATCGCCCTTAGTTCTATATGAGGTCTTCTGGTGGCATCGATATCCATCCAAGGATGCTCACTTTCACTGGCATGACGCAAACCCCGTCAGTGTACCACATGTTATATACGTACCACAGTGATATAGATAAAATGGATTGAAAACAAGAGCACCTCATTCTTTCTCATACTGTGCTGATATAGTGACGACGGTCGTTAGTGGGAAGAGATTTGATAGTGGGGGTAGTGGGGCTGCGTATGCCTGTCAATATCATAACTCTAAGGAAATGATGAATCGCAACCCTACAGCTGATATTCGATTGATCAACTTGGAGGAATAAGTCCAAGCCAATCATCCAGAGTAGTTGTGAATCACTAACATATACCCAGTAAAACCCTGATAACTACAAATCATACATTTACAGATATGCCTTCTTGGGTGCATCTGTAGTTGTTAAAAACCAAGTTTGTGTATTTGCGAGATGCTTCATTGGTAAAAAAACGTTTTTGTTAAGTTTTTTTCCACATTTTAGTTCATTATTTGACAGGGTCAGACAGTTCTCATCCCATATCGAAGTATATTGTCAGAGCTTTGGTATTGATAACAATATGCATTGAGGGGGAATACAACATACTCCCAGAAGCATGCAATCCCGCTGTTACCAGAAACATTACTTTTATGAATGACGTTTACGTGCTCATACCCCACCTTATCCAGGTTTTGGGACGTCCGCAAATGCAGTCTGCGAGACAATTTAAGTGACTTCAGGGCTACATAAATCGCTCAGCGGTTTTGTGGCTCTAAGGTACATAGACGATATATAGTTTTAGGTTCACAGACATTAGCAAACCAGCATCAAATGAGTCCGATCGTGGCTCACTCAGTACAATTAGTATTATGAGGGTCGCGTATGGTCTGCTCATAGAACAAAACAGTGGAATCAGGATTTATTGGTATTGCATTAACAATTCTTACATAGCAGTTTATACATCTTTATTATTCTCTGAATGTGCGGTAATCTGCATTCAGCATTGGTCATTATCACATAAATATCTATATTGATGATATGATATAAAGCTACTTCCGCACAAAGCTATTTATGTCCGAAGGTAATAAGCGTAATGTCATCACGTTTGTTTGGATGCATAAAGAGGCTACGGGCCGTATCATTGTGGCGCAAAATACTTGTCTCATTGTGTATCGTTAATATAACGGCACGTGTAACCAATAACCGATGTCAAGACAAATATAGAAATTAGACCATAACCGAGGCATCAAAAATTAAACTACTTAGAATAGTCTGTTTGAATCATTTTTACCTTTTGCAAAATATGAGAATCGTACAAAGATGACAGAATTTGGTCGAGCAGTGGGGTTCATTTCAACCAGTTGCATTTCAAGGAGTGATAATTTTTTTATAAATATGCTGTGCTGAAGCTGACTGAAACACACGCAAAACGCTGTATCGGAAGCAAGCTGGCATTTTTATCTTTAGATATTCGCGGGCGATCTGACCCGATAAATTACATTCGCTATATACAGCGTCGTTTTTGATTGGAACGTTGATATCGAGTGAATATTCTAATGTGCTTATCATTGCCAAGGGGTACAATTGACGTTTTGGCAAACCAACGAAGCCCATATAAGGCATTTAAGATACTATTGTGGGTGCGGTTACACAATATATGAAGCGAACATTTTATAATAATGACAACAGGACACGTTGCTTACGAATAAGAGGAGCACAAGTGTCTTATTATTTTGCTGTATATCTTAATGCGCTGCTGAAACGAACAGGTCTGGTAAATCTTCACTTCATCCGGAATAAAAATTCAAAAATCCATCTAAGGGGTATGTCATCCGCAAGATGTGCGTTCTTTCTATCTGACATTCCCGTTTTTTCTTTCCTCATGCGACTTCATCGGTCGCATACAAGTCTAAAAAATAAGCTAATGAGGCGCCGCTCAGATTTGATTAGTTTGCCACCAAATTAAGATCAAACTCCCAAAATCCAGTATTTTGCACGACTTTCGACCCTGCAAGT
The DNA here is from genome assembly GCA_034190875.2 of Urechis unicinctus. Lineage (NCBI taxonomy): Eukaryota > Metazoa > Annelida > Polychaeta > Xenopneusta > Urechidae > Urechis > Urechis unicinctus. Next base: position 1,926,901 of record CM067347.1, read on the forward strand.
AGTATCTGTTTGGAGAGGCGGCAATATCCTTAGATAGTTCGCAGGAAGTAGACAATACGTGGGCTGCGGCCCTGATTGGTGCGGCGTATTTTAAGATGAGTTTGCCACTGGCTATATTCATTTTTAATTCTGAAATAATGCTATTTTTATCTTTTATTACATGTCTGCCCTGTAGACATTAACAGAAAGTGATTTTCATAATGTTATGTTTCAAATGGCAAGCTTTTGTATTCAAAATTATTTGATCACCAAAAGGATAGTTGGTTTTTGCGGGTTTCGCGCCATGTTGGGAATCCCGGCATTGAGTTAGCAGACAGTGCTAATGAATAAGTGCTCTACCAGACTGAAAATTACAGTTTGCAGCAACACGGAATGAATCCATCCCCAACAAATTATATGACTACCCTAATTGGGGGCTGAATATCATGCAGTTTGTTGGGATTTGATTCATTCCTTGTCCTCACAGGTGCAGAGAGAGCGGTTTCTTTCTGCTGAGGAAAGAGAGTCGATCCCTGAAAGCATTATTTTCAAAAGTCTTATGTAATTGCTTGTTAGGGTTGATCTGTCTCAGATCTTTGGTAAAACCCAGGATCTGAAATAAATCTACCCTTTCGAAAATCTAAGAAGAAACGGATTTAACTACATTGTAAATGATTTTTAAAATATTGCTCATTATTCATATACATTAATTTTATTACATAGGGTTCGATTTCAGTTCCATTTTCTCCTTTTTTTGAATCGTATTTCCTTTACCTTTGTAGGCAACATATAATAGACTTGTGTTGGTTAAAACTATAGTTTCCCTACATACTAGGTAATAACTTACATCAGCATTTTATGATGATCTATTCTCTAATGTTATTGTCCAGTGGGAGCAGAGCAGTTTGGGGCACACTCCGATGAGCCGGCGTAATGTAACTATTTGCCCACGGATGAATATCCGAAACATTGTTTCCAAATAATGGGCATTGTCAACTGATCACGTTCTTCATGTATATAGCTTGCACACCTGATCTCCCCGGTTCTGAGTTAGCTTAGAAGGCTATCAAAAGCTCATTAATACCTTATTTACTTAAATATAATGCGATGCACCAATTCATTTTCACATAATGACAATGGTGAAAAACAATACAAGATATGTATTTTTGTCAGTATAAAGAAGTGCACATTTTAGGTCACCTTCTAGTAGACTTTGCTGCTTATATTTTGATAGGGATCATGTGACTATCTTATGGTCGAATTACCCTGCCAAAGCTTTAAAATGTTGCTCCATTGAGATAATGAACAAACAAAGCACGATAGCTTCTACCCAAATGTCATTTCCAAAAAAACTCGATCATGTGGCAGAAACATCCTAACGAGCGTGCAAGAAAAGAACGCTGGAACATCTGTAACATCTGATTAAAGTAAAAATAGGGAATAATCTTGCGCAAAACATATCCAATTAACTGTGCATAAGTATATGCTATGGCCAGATGCGTGATTTGGTTAAAACATGTAAGTTAGGCAAGAAAACCTATTTCATACAAGGAAATCGAAACCAAGTTTTTATTTAAGCATTTATTTAACCCATCCCATTTTTAACTTGTACGTTATTTTGAAATAGTTATAGTTGGGCGATGTGGCCAAATATCTGTAGGATGTTGATGACAGATCATTTTGTAAAATCCAAAATTAAGATGCCACGTGTTGATCGCTTTATGAATTACATCAACGTACATTATCATCATTTTACTCGGTGAATAGCATGTACGGCTGTTGACTAATTCTGTTACTTCTTTGTTATAAATCTAACGTAAAGCCGAAAAAAGCAAAATAGGAGCGGCCTAGAGAAACATGCTAGCAAAAATATTTCCGCTCATCGGAGGACCAGAAACTGTTCAATAACAGTGATATGATGTATGCAGGGTACAAATCAGGGTGCAGTGTTATTGTTAAAAGAACTATGTTTAATTTTTGTATACCAGAAAGAGGATCAGAAACATTCCCGAGGTTGCTATTGGGTGAATATCCACTTTAATGGCCAACTATAGCTCTTTTACCTAACCAAACATACTCGTCAACAACTAATTAAGTTTTTTTTTGTAATCTGATTACAGATTGTATGTTACGCTGATAGTGCACATCATATATCTTGGCACAATCAATGTCCAGCAAATACATGTCACTCGCGGACAGCTGATACATGCTAGTTTTCACTTTTCTGAGCCTCATTAATTATAATTAAAGTGATGAGTTCACATTGGCATAATTCAGGCAGATATTTACTGCAGCTACGGGATACTGAATGGATGCGTTACTCAACTATTCTACCAGGAAGGAATATTTCTACCAGGCGCCAAAAACTTTATTCCTTCATAAACGCAGACCATTCCTTATCTATTGATTACATATAGAAATGCGGTGAACTCTCATTAAATACGGGTGCAAAGTATTGCGACAGGCGCTAAATGTCATAGACATTCAATTAGCTTTAGATTTGTTCCTAGCGCTGTATCATTCATCGAGTGTTAGAAAGCAATGCTATATATGATAAGGCGAACGGATTTATAATTCAAAGATTCTTTATACAAGAGTAGTTTTCTTACTACGGACGACAATATCTCCCTAAAAAGAAATATCACCGTGCGTTAAACGCAAGATGGAACAACTAAAGTCACAAAACATACACCACAAGGGGAAGAAAACGGGTGGGTTTGTTGCGCAAAGAGCTTCGTATAAACGCAAATTAAAGGGCCCATTAGTGGATCCTGAATATGCACCCATGTCGATACGCTGACAAAGTCTCAACTGTTTAAACCATAGCATTTAGATTAGAGAGATAGCATCAGATGTTATCACAAACAACGAGGACAAACCAAATAAATTAATTTATACATAGTACGTTAAATGATTTCAACACTATGTGATGATCGTTTCTGTTTATACATTACTCAATAATAATTAGTCTCCCCAAATCATAACTGGATTTCTCATGCGTGTTTAGATTAAAACATCTGCCAATACATCACTTAGCTCCTTTTGTAGGAGCCCAAAGAGCAATCCAAAAAACAATAATCCGCTTCGTCAAATTATTGACCAGACCTCGGGGGAAATGCATTATACCATGTATATTGATATCTGCCTTTTGTCGATTGATGAAAATTAATGGCAGGTGGCGTGTTTACTTTTTGTGTGTGAATGCAATAGGAAATTTATAACCAAGGACGTTTGCATCGTGACACTTTATGTTGATTCAAGAATATATATTGACCATTCGCATAGAGTTGACCTTGTGTTGTGGACAGAGCAAAAGAAAAGACGTACCGGATAGGAACCCATTAACTTTATTAGGTCAGCTGTCAATATGTATTATATGAATTTCGCACCAAATACTTGACATCATTTAGTGACAGATAACCTTTAACGAGTGCATAAAAATGTTCTGTCATCTTTGCTATGCGAACAATGTCTTTTAGTTACAATACTCATCAAACCATCTGTGCGTGTATTAAACTCTTTCTTCTAATTGTGTAGCCAACATTGGTGCAAACACTAATAGTTTGCTCAAATATATTCATGTACTCTGTGTTTTATAAGCGTGGTTAGCAGTGACATGGACAATGTTGTCATAAATTGAGGCTGGTGAAGGTAAGAGTCTGAGACACGCCATGTTTGCGGATATTGAAACCTTGTGAAAAGCTAATACTATACCACTGATGCTTTGGCTCATGCCGTTGCTAGAAAACTCTTTGTAGGAAACTTTATCAAACTATTTTTAAAGCAACAATGAAATATATATGCAAAGTCCCCGGTGTCATGGGCCTCATGGTTAGCATTACTTACTATGCAATCCTAAGTGGAAAGCGATTAAAGATGTAGTGGATACATATACATGTTAACACAGAAAGTTATCCCAGAATTGATCGATAAAGGTTGCAAAAAATTGGCCGACAGAACAGTCGTGAGAGATGATTTCACGGAAGTTAAGATCATCAACAATCACACATAGCCTATCTGCATATGTATAGATATAGATATATATACAAAAATGTAAGTTATATATAGTATATATATATATATAATATATATATATATATATATATATATATATATATATATATATATATATATATATATATATATATGTATATATATATATTTATATATAAATACATATATATAAATATGCATATATAAATTCATGCCTATATATAGATTAACACATAATCAAATGTACATATATGTATATATATATATATATATATATATATATATATATATATATATATATATATATATATATATATATATATATATGATTCTAAAATATATGCATAAATATTTATACATAGATATATAATTTGATATATGTGAAAATGTTGTATATATGTATAACTTATATACTTATATGCATATTTACATGCATCAATATATATGCATAAATATAAAAATATACATATATATATTTATTATTCGTATACAAATACAATATATGTATATGTTTTGATGTCTACACATGTATTTATTTAGATTCATATCAATATGTATTTTTTCAATAGGGATATGTTTATGCATCAAATTGTACATATAAACAGATGGGTAGATGCATTTATGTATGTATATATATACACTTGCAAATGTCTAGATTTATGTGTATATATATCAATTAATGTATATGCATGCATAAATTTATATTTAAATATATGGATATAGATTTATATTTTAAGATATCCCTCAATGCATGATATATATATATATATATATATATATATATATATATATATATATATATATATATATATATATATATATATATATAACTATATATATGTATATATATATACATAAATATACAAAAAATATATATATATAAATGTATATATATATATATATACATATATATATATACAGTTTTAAATATATATATATATATATATATATATATATATATATATATATATATAATATATATATATAGATATATATATATATTTAAACTCTTCAGATATGTTCACATATATACATACATATATATAGTTAGCTTTACAGGTCTAAAAAAATATCTGATATATGTATATATTTATGCATAGGGTATAGATATGGACATAAATATTTATGTGTGCATATATATATATATATACCTATTCTTATATATATATATTTATAAATAAATATATATATACATATATATGCAAATAGATATGCACATATAGAATTTTTTTTATAAGCATGTACATATGTATATATGTGTATATGTATTTGTAAATATGCAGATGTATATATATATATGTGTGTGTGTGTGTGTATGTGTCCGCTCTGTTGTGAGGGTATACTTTTTACGCTTATGTTGTGGCTGTTCCTGTATCGAAGTGGTACATATTAAAATGGTGACTGCAGATGCAATTGTCCAGACCACATTACTTATAATAGTTGCAGAATGAAGAAGAACGTATATAATTGAAAATGCTGCTATGCATGGAAAATGTATCAAATATGCATATATAAAAACATCGATCAACAGTGAACCTCACAGTTAATAAAATTGTCTACGCTTTTTCGCTTCTTAATAGTGTCAGATAAGAAAATCGCTGTGGGTATGTTTCTGTCCGTCACCTTGAGCCCCACTTCGTGTTTTTGCCGAGCGACAGTCATAAAACTCGCATCGTCACAACGCATCATTTCTGCTCGATGATAAATTGCACCATTGCAATTAAATTTGCATCGTGTGACTAGGATGAATGCATTGCGTTATATTTTATCGTTTATTTTGTCTTGCAAAACAAAGTTGAGGTAAGCAGCAATCTTCTTTGTATTCGATCTTTTTTTAACAAACAAGCATACATTTGATCCTCAAATATTCAAACGCAAATATATCTTAGTGAAGGGTCATTTTAATGCTATGGTACCACTAGTGGGGAGAATTACGATCGTAATTTAAGTATAACTAGACAAACAGTTACGTGTTGTTCGATCGAATTTCCAATGTACCACGCAACAAGTTACTGCTAGGATCTATCTAACTCCGATTACATAACGAGGGTATACAATATCAATTTGGATATGTTGGCGTGATATTGATTGGCATTGATAACCGTATGGCTATGACATGTTAGGATATGTAAATGTTTTATTAACTGTTACTGATAACTTGATGGTAAAATCATCTTGGCATGCTGACTTTTAATATGGTAACTAATAAGCACCACGGGGCGTCAAATGTGGTTGCGCAATTTATCGATCAGTTAGTCAACGGTCGGATTCTGATTTGCTGCTAAGTACGCAGTACCTTAATGCCACGGACACTTCAATAGATGGGCCTTCTCACACCATTTACAATACACAATTCTGAGACCGAACACGTTTGACATAGTGGAATGGTGAGTTATTTGTCTTAGTTTCGAACACATAAGATAAGCTCTCATCAACAAGTTTCTCATATTATGATTATTCCATATGTTAATGATAACGTGGATACACGAGTGATTTTCCCGTTGTCAGTACACCTTGAAATGGCTGTTTGAGTAGAGTTCGTTTTTGGAGCTTACGTTTACAAACGAGACATGACCGCCTTAAATTTGTTAGCTGTTATTTCTGAAGTTGCTTGTAGTTTTGAGAGGATTGGCTATGTCGTTTTGCTAAAAGCACATTATATGTGGTTGTGGAGCATAACAAATCTTCATCTTGTGTTGGGAATAGAACGTAATTATACTATAATATGAAGGATTCCCGTTGCCACTGCTGTGCTTTTGTGGTTTGCTGGTAAGATGCTAGTAAGGTGATAAGAAGCATGCGTATTTTTCATGTACTAAACAATGTATTCATTTAGATTGTCCTGGAAATGGGTACGGCAAAAATTATTTATACCGGTTCACAATGCCCATTTGAACAAATCCAAGAGGATATCTTTATATAAACAGGCGTAAAAACAATACACACATTCACTTTCAATTCACTTTCTGCGAAGGAATAGTTACATCCATTTACATTTTCACATAAGTCAGAAAGAACTCCTAGGTTTTGAGTAGATGTAAATAACACGAAATCAATTTCAAACCGCAGATTCGTGTAATGATATTTATACAAAACATATTGTAGATGCGATAAATCACTCCATGAGTAACAACGTCCATGCGTGACATAGTATGTGATGTAAGTACCCATTAGGGAGACATGAAGCTCCAATTTCGCCCCCAAATTAACTCATCATTGAATATGTTCCTGTTGATCGCAAAGCGACCAGCCAATGTAGTACAGTAACATGGCGAACCAACAGATCAACAGCTCTATCAGACTTTTCTTGATACGTGTGTTAATTTTTTCAACGTAACTGAACATAAGACACATATCGTATGTATGTATGTATGTATGTATGTATGTATGTATGTATGTATGTATGTATGTATGTATGTATGTATGTATGTATGTATGTATGTATGTATGTATGTATGTATGTATGTATGTATGTATGTATGTATGTATGTATGTATGTATGTATGTATGTATGTATGTATGTATGTATGTATGTATGTATGTATGTATGTATGTATGTATGTATGTATGTATGTATGTATGTATGTATGTATGTATGTATGTATGTATGTATGTATGTATGTATATGTATGTATGTATGTATGTATGTATGTATGTATGTATGTATGTATGTGTATGTATGTATGTATGTATGTATGTATGTATGTATGTATCTATGTATGTATGTGTGTGTATGTATGTATGTATGTATGTATGTATGTATGTATGTATGTATGTATGTATGTATGTATGTATGTATGTATGTATGTATGTATGTATGTATGTACGTATGTAGGTATGTATGTATGTATGTAGGTAGGTAGGTATGTATGTATGTATGTATGTAGGTGTATGTATGTGTATGTATGTATGGTATGTATGTATGTAGGTATGTAGGTATGTATGTATGTATGTATGTAGTAGGTATGTAGGTAGGTAGGTATGGTAGGTAGGTAGGTAGGTAGGTAGGTAGGTAGGTAGGTAGGTAGGTAGGTAGGTAGGTAGGTAGGTAGGTAGGTAGGTAGGTAGGTAGGTAGGTAGGTAGGTAGGTAGGTAGGTAGGTAGTAGGTAGGTAGGTAGGTAGGTAGGTAGGTAGGTAGGTAGGTAGGTAGGTAGGTAGGTAGGTAGGTAGGTAGGTAGGTAGGTAGGTAGGTAGGTAGGTAGGTAGGTAGGTAGGTAGGTAGGTAGGTAGGTAGGTAGGTAGGTAGGTAGGCATACAATATATTCCGGTTCCAGGACTTGTTTTTTCAAATACAAAATGAGATTGATCGCAATGAGTTGGGATTTCTTCTCGGATAATAACAAAATGCTGCTTACGTTTGCAACTTTAAATGCCACAAGTGTATACACAGGTTATGTCAAATACAATACTTTCTGTTGGTAGCTGAAAGTAGCGAAATTATCTTGCAAAATGTTGTAAGTCACATTTTACGTTTTGTTTACTTCTAAATACACAATTCTAATCGAGATTGACAGATGACTCGTGCACCACAAAAATGCACTTGTCTGTAGTAACAAGATGTTAATGTGACAGTGAACCGGAACAACTTCTTCTTTACGACCATCTCGCGAATGTCCAGAAAAATATATATTTCCTCTAAATAATTGATTATGGCGATGGCGTCAATGAAGTACGGCTCGCATCTTGCGCTGTATTTTATGGCCGTGTCACTAAGGAATATCCCTATAGGGCAATGCACACAATCCTGTATATAAAAAGGTTGTTAGTCATATGAATAGCACTTTCATGCTAACACCCTGCAATAGCCAGTCTCTAGCATACCCGTGGATGCAGGCGTGTATCTCAGCGTCTATGTGATTTCCGAACTGCATACACATGACCGTAGTGGTGTCTGAAGTCCTGCAGACATGTCAATATTGATACCCGCCAAAGTGTCAGAGAATGTGCATCAAAACATTTGTTCACCTTCGGAACACGAGAAAATATCTGTATCTAAAAGTAATGATACAGCCTGCTGGAACTAGAGGAGTCCTAAAGAGAAGAAGCAAGGAATGTAAATTATGTAAATATGCCACGTTATTATACCGAGATAGTAATTCCCCCAGAATACAGATTTACACTGGATTTGCAGGCGTCATCTTTTCAATCGGTCACCAGCAGCCTGGATGAATACGGAATAATTGTCGGATTAAGTCAAAAGCCAGAACATAAGGTAATGATAGATTACTGATCACTGAGAACTTTGTGTGAGACGCGACTGCCTTCACGACATTGCTTCACATTATGAGATTATTGCCGTCTTGTCTTGTTTAAAAATGAATTGTTGCCGACACCCAAACATACCTATAGTCAGGGTACCTGCAGCGGCCTAAGATCCGAGTAAGTGCAGGTGTGTGATTTTCCTCTTGCTGTGACTTTTTAGAAATTAACGCATTAAAAGCTTGCGTCGCCTTCATTTTACATGCTCGCATCGGAACTTTTGTCGCCTAGCTCGCGAATGCACTTAATTGATGGCGCTTGTATATTTTACTGACTTTGGTCGACATCGCGAATTTTAGATTTTCAACAAGCTCAATCGTTCACACCAGGAAGCAAAGGCAGCATTTGAGAGCCTATCGCGTTTTTATGGACCATCTCGTTCTCGTTCAGTACAGCGGTAGATGGGCGCGCTCCTGGTCAACACAGGAGAGTCTAATTTGTGGGGCTTATATGACATATTAACAGAATAATAGAACTAGAATTTGGGGATGATAGTGATTTTTTCAGTTTTGCCTAAACATCTTCGATGTGTCACGCTCTTAATATATCTCGCGTCAATGTCCGTTTCCATTGCATCACGTGTCAATGGCGTATTCCATAGCATCACATATCAGTGGCGCGTTAGGCAGCATCACATGTCAGTGGCGTATTCCACTGCATCACGTGTCAGTGCCGTATTCCATAACACAGCTCATGTTTTACATACCCTTGAAGCATGACAACTTAATCGAGTGATTTGTCTCCGCAAACCATACTCATATGTCATCATTAGTTGTTTTGTTCAGACTGAAGAGTTGAAAATCTAAAGGTGGTGGCTAATGATTGTTAATAGTGCATCTGATATGGAAAATGTCACACAAGTTTTCATAACCGTACTATCCTCTCGGTTTAAACAATCAGTATGTGGGGTTGAAAAGTGTCAATTGCGTGGTGAAATAGCCAAATTATATCTGGGTAGGTGACCTATTGCAACATAAACATCACTATGGCTTCTCTTTAGTTTCATGTATTTTTTGCTGTGCAACTTTTCTAAATCTAACATATGTTTGTCCAGCTTGAAAAACCTCAATGCATCAGAATATGTCCATATGCCATTCATTTCCCCCTTTGCTATTGGATACAATTATCAAGGTTTCCTGCCAAAAGAAATGCGATAGCATTTTATCATTTGGAAATTACATCGACAATGTTTTAGATGTCTAATGCCTTGTCTAAAAAATGGTATTGCGATTAAATTTTGCCCTCTTTTTTTCAAATATTTAAATAAAGCAATGATGTTTTCTTTTTCACTAGGTAAGGATGCGCACGTTAACAAACGGGGACGGATTGATGGTCCTTCAGCGGAACACATTATTGCGGATCAGAATACAAATGTTTAATGCTCCTAGCAATTCAACTTTGGTGGTGCAGAGGAGGATAACGTCGACTTTTGTTTTGCATTATCGCGGTTTCGATAGTTTCCATCATGGTATATGAGTGGAAATAGATCATTTGGATGTATAATACGTCGTTCAACAACGTTTACGTATTCATCAGCAGAATGCATCACTCGCTTATATTCAAATACAATTTTCATATTTATATATACCGAAAGCTTTAGTGTGGAACCTGATTGACCTCACATACTTAAATAAGAGGCGAGTGAGGTTGCATATTAGCCATTACTTCAAAAATCTCCATTTGTTGTTTACAGAACAAATTCATTTATGGCGGTGAGCAAATTTTAGTTTCTAATTTCCATGCTTCGCTGAGGGCTTACCTATGCTGCATCAGCTCAACATTTTCTCTAGCACACAGCATATTCACATAAAGGGTAACCACATGAAACACAAATTCAATGAATGCCACTGCACATAAACGTTACCGAAAACAAGGGAAACTGATTTCAATGGTACTTTGGATGTTGCTATACAGAGCATGCCACCGCTAATGGCATTTTCAATGTACGCAAGTACTAAGTCAAGCATGGAAATTCGATTTATTGTCAAGGTAACGTGCTATTCCAACTAGTAGAGTAAGTGCAGTTGGGATTGTCTGTTGTGGACAAAGTTCATGTCGCTAACTAGTCCTTTCGGAGATTATTGTATTGGCAACTTATAAGCAATGTTGTTGACAAATATCCACCATTCTACATATGCATGTCTGTAGGTTTAAGGGATATCATTTGACATTTCTGATACAAGTTCCAATGGCAACATGATATATTATATCTGATTTTGAGAGAATTGTACATGCTTATAAGCAAGTACGAATTTGGTTGTGTTTTGTAGAGCACATCAGTGTGTCTCAGCTGTATGCAAAAGGATGGTTAAGGCATCATAAAGCGCCAAGCTTGTCACTACTTTTCTGAGTTTGTGATCTCGCTGTTACAGTCTACTGTCATTGCAACCTAACGCGGTATTCGAGAAAGCATGGAATCAGTCGGGTATTTATGATTGATATTAGTAAGCTACATTTACCGTGTAACAACTACGACGATCAAAGATATATATGGCCTGCAGAGATTTCCAGTGTACAAATTCCCCCATGCCCATGTTAGATCGATCTCAGTCTGTGGGTAAGGCTCATAGTCATTTCGGTTTATCTGCCCTTCTATGTTTGGTTGTGATTTGCATTTCGGAAATATTATGAGATAACATAAATCACCCGGTCAATCCCCTTAATCCGGGCTTGTGATTGATTATGTCACTTTCCCAAGGAAATCGCTTCATCCATGAACTGTAAAACAATAAATACATGAGAGCTACTTGTTAAGAGAGTCATTTGTTTATTGTTCATTATTTTGTGCACCAAATAGCCATCACGATGTTTAATTTTCGTTGTGCATGGGCAAGGCATTGATTCTTGATAATAACTTCATCACGAAACGACTAACGACCGGACGCTAAATTGATCCATACAAAGCTCCAGTTTTGTACAGACAGCTACAAAGTAGCTCTGAGATGATGACATTTGATTACTGCCAAAACCTAATTAGACGATATTAACTATGAACAGTTGTTCCAATCAGGTTTTATGTAATGCATAAATAACAAGCCAGATAATTTGCAGACAGTTTACTGGGTCTTTCAAAAACCATTTTAATGTCTTCTTCACAGAAATCAATTTTTTTACCGCAATGTAGTATATGACGGTAAGGAAATTGCAGTTATATCTTGTGTAACATGGGCAGGGCAACAAAAGAAAAAAATGGTTCTTATGCTCTCGCCACCAGTAAGCACTTGGTCTCGGGTTAAGGTCTTCGTACAGCTTATTAAAACGTAACATATATTAATGTTCTCAAGCAATATCTTTAATTGCTTGGCAAAGAGGCACAATAAAATACGGTACAGCAGACATTTTCTTCGATGCAAATATCATACATTAAATACGGTATATACATCACATGTCGTTATTGCAATACGGTCGTCGCACATATCATTTACATAGATATATTTTTGTATGTTAATATAAATGTATATATATATATCATATATATATATATATATATATATATATATATTATATATATAATGCAACCTTTATAAGACAATATATATATTTATTTATGAAACACAGTCACATTTTTAAGGCACGACGACCTTTATGAGTTTGGCCAATACGTGATGTCAAGACCTTTTTGAGTGCTTTATTGTATATTGTTTAAAAGTAATGTTATACTGTACGTTATCTCAATTCACCTTTATCCATTGCAGGGTTTTGGCTCATGCACCGTGCAGAAATTGGTTTGGGGCGTTTGAAAATGTTTATATGTTGGACCGACAACCTTTTTGGTACTCTGCCTTTAACAGCTTGTTTCTCGATATTATCCTTTATATCATTATCCCAACTTCTGTTTTATTATTTAGATTTACTTTCTTCATGAATATATCCTATCCACGTGACATTCGATAGAGAGAATTAAAAACAAATATATATGGTTTCGACGTTTTCCAATGAGCTGGACACAGATATATATTCGTCTGGGCACACCGAAATGCTTAGGCATGTCGGATAATTCGAAAAGTTCCTCGTGTTTTTCAGACCAAGTTGCGTTGCTGGTCGCGATTATCTTTTGATTTGATAAGAAAAATGGGGTTTTTTCATGTCCCAAAATGGTTGTTTTTTTGTAATGTTCCAAAGTAGTTGGTTTTTTACGTGTCCTTAATACCCGAACTATTTTTGAACACCCTTTTGGGTACACAAAATATATAAGTTTAATAAAACAATGAAAATCAAAAATAAATTTACGAAACCGAAACATGTTTCTAACAGACCAACATAAAACAAGAAATGATAATCATAATGAATATATGTTTTGTCGCCTCCAATGTCCCAAAATTGTTGTTTTTTTGCTACATGTCCATAATAGTCGCATTCGTATATATATATATATATATATATATATATATATATATATATATATATATATATATATATATATATATATATATTTACATAAATATATATATGTATATAGATAGATATATTTCTGTTCATCCGTAAATATCTACATATAATAATATATATATATATATATATATATATTTAGATATATATATATATATATATATTTATATATATATTCATATATATGCATGTACATATATGTTGATGTATATAGGTTTGTATATATACGCATATATATATATATATGCATATATATATATGTATATATATATATATCTCGAGATATATATATATATATATATATATATATATATATATATATATATATATATATATATATATATATATATGTATACATATATATATATATGCATTCAACATAGGTCCACAACAATGATGCACGTAGGATGAGAGGCTCTATATAGGTGGCGTTATGGAGATGCATATATAGAAGATGTTATGTGTAATATCCTATTTTGAATATTCATCGAAACTGTGTGCATGCGCCAATGAACACAGGCATGAAACGTTGCAACCGACCAATCGCCCTGCATATGTGTCAAACTGTCATATCCTGAAGCAAATTATCTATGATTTTTAAACCCCGAGGGGCAGTCATCGACTGGTTTTCAACGAAGATAACCGATTCCAACATGCATGTAAGTGACGTAAACATTCATGACAACCCTTCGGCCGGAGCACAATGTAATATATAAGCATTTGCGTTGTCGCTGGAAAAGAAAGATGAATAGTGGATCTACGGCTCTTTAATTCTGTCTTATTAAAATATATTGCGGAAATTAATGGTCTCAATGAACATACGTAGCTGACTTTTCAATTGTTGTTCAATACGCGCTTCTATCAATCATTGTACAGGCTTCTATGCAGCGCTGTCAATAGGCTGTGCTTCTCAACGACAGGCGTATTTGCATGACTCACTGTCTCTATCATCCCACTGGGCCAAACTTTTTATGGGCACAAATGCAACTAGTTTGATCGTGCAAGCACTTTGCAATTTTTCTTTATCGATGAATCCCGCTCTATTATATTATGTATTGGGTGATTGATGAAAGCTTTCTATGCGGCATGAAATACACAAGTATAAATATATAAATATATATATATATATATATATATATATATATATATATATATATATATATATATACATGTATGTATGTATATATATATTTATATATATATATATGTATGTATATATACTTACATACACACACACACACATACACACACACACACACACACACACACACACACACACACACACATATATATATATATATATATATATATATATATATATATATATATATATATATATATATATATATATATATATATATATATATATATATATATATATATATATATAATGTTGTTCTCAGTTGTCACTTCCTACTCAACCTCATCGGTCCAATCCGATGTTAATTGACTGAAGACGCAACTTCTTGTACATAGTTTGGAGAATAGACTACGGCATTGAATGCATGTAGTTTGAACAGTTAAACCGCACGTTGTAACTACCCGCTTCTGAAAGCGCACAAACGTGACTCAGCGCTTGTACCCAAATGTAGGGTATGTTATACCGACCTACCTCGTGGCGGCGAATGCTGAATATGATACAGCAAATATCGCCTCAACTCTTCGGCGGACAGTTGCTGTCTGGACACATTCATTTGCATTCTTTTAAACTTCTAGCCATCGAAAACTTAGATGCAATGCACTTAAATTAATGACAATGCTTTATTCCATGTCTGCAGCATGCATTCAGACAGTGGGCTTCTTGTAGACGGATACCAGTTGAGCGCCCAGTTGGGTTGCCAGCAGAGAGTTTGTGCGTGCTGAGTTTTCTAAGAATTTCGGTGGAATGGTGTTGAGTAGTGCTGCAATTTTTGGTGTGCAACCTTTTGAAGTGTTCAGGATCAATGTGGGCATATTTCTACGCCAGAAGATACATGGATTATAGTATGAAGTGAGTGCGGTTTTGGTCTGAATTCTGTGAATTGTGTGTTTTGCTTGACTGAGCAAGGATTACAGTTGAACCAGTTTCGGATGACTGCGCCCATTAAAGGCTCAGAGCGTGCTTTAATTAGCTTCATGACCACTCTCTACAGCAGTGATCAGCTCTTGGCACTGAGGCCTAGTTCCATATCAGCCATCGACCCAGATGTCTATCACAGGCTCAGGGGCCTCGTCATTTGTGATGTCAAGCCTACTCATAGGGGTCACAGGGCAAGGCCATGTAAACAAACCGGTGGTACGCTGAGTGCACCTGATCAGCAGATTAAGATGTCGGAACTCAACACAAGGTCGGTATGCAACAAAGCTGCGTTTCTGTGTGAACACATAATGGATAAGAACCTGGATGTAATTCTGATGATGGTGACAGATCTTTCAGGACAGCTGCTCCGCGGCTGTGGAACAATCTTGATGACAGCCTCCGCCAGGCGCAATCCATCGAAGCATTCAAGAAAAGTCTAAAAACACACCTATTCCAACAGGAACGTGCATGAACTCTCAAGCGCATAGAAATGCATATAATTTTGCGCTCCCAAAATGAATTACATTATTATTTATTATTTAAACCCAAGTGCTCACAGCAAAGGGGCCAATAATTCCAAAAAGAATATGCAAGACATGTACCTGCAATTTTGCTCACCCCAGTCTAAAACCTACATTGAAACGAGAAGACCTCAAATTTGTCAGTGGGTCAATGATAGGCATGCAAACTTGATCGATACGAAAACAGGATCTGTTGATTAATATGCTGCAAAGCACGGCATAATGGTTGCCTCTGTGACTCTTTCACATTCTTAAACATTCCATTGCCAAGCGGTAGGGCATCTGCATTATTCCCAAGCGCATATTGATCTTTAATTTGAACATGGGTATAATATCAAATGCGTATTTACGCAGCATGCGTATATCATTCGAAAAAGCACCATATCATATATTACACAGCACTCTGGTGATTTCTTTCTATTGAGTTGGATATTTACACTTAAGTGACGCAGGTAAAAAGCAAGACATTTCCCCCTGAGAGAAGCATGTGTGATGCGCTTGTGGTGAAGTACTATTTACCAGTCTAGCTGTAAATCAGCTAGGAGTCTGAGCTTAATCATAAATAAGTGAATGTGTGAGGCCTTGAATAAAAACCTTATATTGCGTGACGCAGCAAAATGCAATTATTAGAAAATGCTAAATTGAGGAAGGTAAAGATGAACTGATGTCTCTATGATGTGCCCCAATAGAGACAAGAATAGACCAGGGCATATATTTCATTTATCCAAGTCAAACCATGTTCTTGATGAATAAAAAGGGTCAAGTAAGGTGTGCTATATGATTTGGGGCCCAAAATCCATTTAGAATAATACTCAAGGTTACACCGAGCTATCGCGTAATCATGACGATTACCCGTCACAGGTCCATTTTATGGAAAAATAGGATATATATAGATATATATATATATATATATATATATATATATATAGATATATATATATATAGATATAGATATATATATATATATATAGATATATATATATAGATATATATAGATATATATATATATATATATATATATATATATATAGATATATATATGTATATCTATATATCTATATATATATATATCTCTATATATATATATATATATATCTATATATATCTATATATATCTATATCTATATATATATATATCTATATATATATATATATATATATACTAAAAAAATGTACATGTTTTATCAATGCTTGGCATTGATTGGTGTAAATAAGTGCGGTCTTATATGACCAACATATTGTTTATTTGGACTTTAACCCCTTAACTGTTTACTCGTCCACACAAAATTTGTGCAAAATATGAAAATTCATGTATTTAACTGAACACTGGGGAAAAGTAATGGGTGTATTGGGATAGAACTGTTAAGGGGTTAATGAACGAAAATGCTGCTCTCATTTACGCCCGAAATTAAGTTAGTTATTAGCAAACAGAACCAGCAAATTATTGACCGACGGTTATCTCAGAGCAAGAAAGTGAAGATTTTTTACAATGTGTCAACATGTAAAAATAGCTCATCCTGTACAGTTGCGTGTAATTCTCCTGAGACAAATAGATGCTGATGAAGCAGATGCATATCAGTCTTCTAAAAAATGGTAATATCTGTACCGTAATTGTTATGCTTACCAAAATAGGGGTGTAAAACATTAATGACAGTAGTCAACATGCTAATATGGGGGAATATTTAGCTAACTGCACTTTACTTTTTGACATAATACATCGCACTATTTGTGGACAGTGAGAATTTGCTCGTGCCAATTGGATGAAATAGAATCCACACGAAGGTAGGCACAACCGAGTTCAGAATAGCAGAATAGTCATACCATGGTGAATAAATGTTACGGCAGTGCATTTATTGTTGGTCCATACGATGCATCAAGAACATCCATTCAACTGCTTGTGTAAAAATGTATACTTATTCTAACGAAGGGTGTGGCTTGTATTTGTATACTCTGTGTTTATAAATACCCAAACGCATATATTGTTTAGTAGTTTTCTTGTATCCCTCTAGAATCATCAACATTACATTTTTAACGCATTGATGTTGTGGCTGACCACTTTGTACGTGCAATGTGTTACACTTTATCCCTTAATCACGTAGTTAAGTGCACAATAGTGATACGCTATTAAAGTGCGGAGATATCGTAGGTGATATAGAGATCACTAAGCCTCAATAGGCTTGTTAAGGGCATCAATAACCACGTAGCCGCTCGGCTCTCGGTTTGAAGTCAATTCTTGTCAGTTTACTCGGCATTATCTGGGTACCACATAAAAAAGTTTGAAATGGAAAATACCACCTCGCGAGCCTCATTCTTTGACATAAGTTGTAAAGAAGGTTCTGATGTTTTTATCGTCGAAATCATAGGCACTCGAGTTCGGACATCATGATAAGTTATTTCGTTGCATTATGATATAATATAAGAGAAGTTGACTCGGTTTGCCTACCTTTCTTTCAATTTTCGGTGGAATGCTCCGATCGGGCGTTGACAAATCATCAACTTATACGTTGTAAGACGTGTACGGAGGCTGTAAGCGGCACCGAGCTTTGCGAGCTGTGAGGTGATGAATAAAGGGCCGTTGTGTACGAATAGCGCGCTGGGAAGCGGGTTTCTGAACAGCCCATGCGTTTTCATCCGCGGGTGTTGCCTACCTTCTAATATATATCATATTGCTAGTGTAGGGAAATCATGATGTCCGAACATGATGTCCGCACTTGAGTGCCTGTGGTCAAAATCGGCTAAGTTGTGAAAAATTAAATGGATAAGAGCAACGTATGCTTCTCTGTATCTTTGTTGTCGGAAATCTTGGTTTTCAAAACTTCCAGTGATATGCGATTTATTAATTATTTGTTGCAAGTTACTGTTACCTCATACCCTTTTAGTGGAACTCGGTTATTAGTTTATTGCACCTGCTAATTCGCATTGTTCAAATTCGCTTAGCGAATATACCTTCCTCAGCAATCAAAGCGCGAAGTAAAGCGAAGGCTCCAAACACATGATTTTGAGTATTAACTCTTAATGCATGGCGAACAATATTACAGTACTTAATTGTGCTATAACATGTCAATAACTACCTCAAAAGCCAGCTGCGCAGTCATTTTGAACACATTGCTCCAAAATATTTCAATTAGGGCCGAATAAGGCTGACGAACAGCATATAGAACGGCATTGCATATATTGGTTAAACGTTGATTGATGATGACTTTGATCAGATAGAGGGGCAACTCTAACGTAATACAACAGAAAACGGAAAATGAAAACTGATCATAATCTTGAAAGGTGTGGAGTAATCTGTTAGGGCTGAATTTAGATAATGTTGACCGGGTGCAGTCATTTTCGATGATCAATGGGTCGTCAGATGAATGGGATTGCACAAGGTCATCATTATGAAATATTAGGCTCCACTTATTCACGATAAAGCTTACGGATTGTATCAGCGCAGAATTGCATGTATCCCTTTCCGGGAATTTTTTATATTGATAAATGCTATCGAAGTAGTCAACACCGCAGTTTATATACATTGTTAAGCTTACTGCAATATCAAACGATTAGGTTGGACGATATTACCTCTAACAATTCACCTCTATCAAGCAGCGCAAAAATTGCTTAAGCATAGAATTCGTCATATTGAATGCTGCAAGAACTCCATATATATATTTATAGATTTATAGACTTGTAGCGCCCAGAGTATGTGCAAGTTCATTTACATCAGCATCAGTAATATCTTAGCTGTACTGAGCATTCCTGCAACCAGGCAAAACATCAAGTTAAGGGCGAGCTGGTTTGCTTTGTATAGACAGTTAAGATTGTTATGTTTTCATTATCGCTATCTCTTGGTGTAGTGAGTTTTTTTATATCGTACTCAATGTAAGTTGAAACCGTATGATACTAAGAAACAATCAAAATACATATGAATATGGAAGTGAAACAAACCGACACAACCCGCACTGCAACCCTACTGTTCATTCTCATCAAATTATAATGAATAACATTAACTACTGCAGGGAAATATTTGAAGCATTCTTTATGCCATGTATTATTCATATTTTTTACCATAAACCACATGAATTTATCTACAGGTCCATGAAACAAGTGCTGCTTTATGGTAAAATGCCATACTCAAGACCATCCATGCAATCAGATAAGGTTTACTCTTAAGATATATCAAAGTTATGTCTATAGCCGGTGTCGTCAATGAGAGCATTGAGTACAAGCAAATTATGTTTCAAGCACAAACGTCCTTGAGAGAGGAGATTGTTGATGTTCCCTACCGATGCGGAAAATGATTCAGATAACCGTAATCACTGGCGGGAGATTTCTCCTTAAGCTAGAGATATCCGACTGTAGTGTTAATCAGCAAGAAAGGTTTGTGTACAGCGTATCCGAGTCATGATAAGTTGTAGTGTCAGTATTCACTTGAGAGAATTAGAGAGAATCTTTTGTTTCTTTAAATAATGCAGGGAACTGGTTATGTGTGTTTTTGCACTTGAAGCTTAGATAAATCAGCACAAACACTGTGCATATGACTAGATAGGGATGAGCTGATATTTAGTACCAGTGAGCGCGAAATAACCGCACCATTTATATTGGCGTTGCTTTTGAGAGCCAAGCTGCTACTAGTAAAGTGCGTAATCGAATTCTAACTCAATGGGTGTGTGCTTGTCTTGATAGAATTATCTGAGGCTTATTTTGTGGATTGCTAACGCACCTCTAGTGCTTGAGTCTGTTGGGTACATTCTACAAAGGGTGTTGTGTAAAACCGAGGTAGAGAGTTGTTACCGGAGAATAATCGTTTAGCATAATGGAGTTTTGAGGAAGTGCAAGATTAATCCTAAATCGGCATGTTCACATACCTTAATGAGCTGCCCCTAAATATCTGCTTCTCTCGCCCTAATGAAAGATATATGTTATCTTTTTAAGTATATTGTTCTCTTATTCGCATCAACCCATATTTTAACAAGTATGCTTTTGCTTTTATCAGAAAAACGCGAATAGTAAAACTTAACGTAGCGTCAAGATTAGCGATCGTCCCTAACGAACATAATAGTTAACATTTGACGTTAATTAGCACCAGGGTCTTGGTTAATGAGGACGCTATTCCTGGTTTGACGTTGAGATGTTGAAAATAGCGAATTGCGTAATGCTGGACAGATATCACCTGTAAAGGTAGATATGCTCAAATGTCAAAGCTGCAAGAGTTATTATTCAGGTGCTTTCACATTTAATTTAACGTACATTAAAAGTGGGGCCAAACGCCAATGCAAGGCTACCGAGTATCATTTTGATTCTGTATTACTACGTTTAACGCAGCAGCAAATTACATGTATAATACTTTGTGCAGCCCATTATACCCAGCCAAAATTATGCTGATCTATTTTCAATATTATTATTAGGCTAGAAAACAATCATGCTCGTCGTAAACAATCAACCTGTAGGGGACTTTCAATAAGACACCAGGTTCCCTTACATTTCCAGACTTTGCTGTTTTTTTACCCATAAATATTTTAGCATAATATACATGTCTTTATCTCATTTCCATCCTGATCACTTGGTCCATTTCAGCTGATTCTGTACAATGCTCCAAATAATTAATTCACCAAAGGCCTGCTTTTATGTCTGTGATAAGTATTTACGTTTTCAGCAGCCTATTTGTGACGTCCGGCATAGAGGTAACAAGACAAAAATTACAACGCCTGAAAAACAAAATCAATACAAATGCAGCAACCGCATTGTACCACATGGTGTTTGATGATAAGGGTCAAGTATAATGTTAAGAATTCATGTGAATTACTTATAACGCTGCCGGTAACTATAGATACAGTTCCCTCTCTTTTTTACCAACTAATGATACGACTTTTTTGCAACAGCCACGTACTCATTTTACTCTGCAGATAGCACCCATATATATTTTCGCTGCAACGACCTAAATGAATCGTTGATGATTTGGCGCTCCGAACAACATGAGTGTACAACATACTCAATGTGAATGCCCTCTTATTTGTGCACTGTGTAAATTCATGTTAGTTGTCTAGAGTTGACAATTCCTTCATTCGTAGGTCACTTTTTGCATCCGTGGCTAATATCCATGGCTAATTAATTAAGACAATTTGCAAGGGCATCCAACACATGGCCAACTGAGACGCGACTGACATTATCTTCAAGCGCTCGTAAACACATAGCATCAGATAATATACATGTTTTACCACTATAACGACTGCGCAACTGCTTAAGCATATTAAACTGGCATATCTCATTCTGATAACTGGTTCAACGCTTTCGGAGGGTATCTATTTGCAGACTGCTGTGTTGTTAACCATTACTGCTTCAGATTCGCTCACAGCTATGAACCGTCGCACACCCCTACACTGACCTCATATTTCGTATGTATGGAAGCTGCTCTACTCAGCGGGTGATGTTTACAAAAGAGTGACCTTTTAGAGAGATATAGAGATATATATGTATATATATATATAGCTATATATCTATATATATATATATATATGTATATATATATATATATATATATACATGATATCTATATATAGATATATACCGAATATTATATATAAATAAATATACATGTATATATATATATATTTTACATATATGTATACATACATATATATAAATATATATGTATATATATATATGTATATATGTATATATATACATATACATATGCATATATATATTAATTTGTATGTATATCTGTGTATTAAAATACATAAGCATATATATGTACACACACAAACGTATATATATATACATATATATATATATGATTTGTATATATTATATATGTACATATATATATATATATATATATATATATATATATATATATGTATATATATATATAATATATATATATATATATATATATATATATATATATATATATATATATATATATATATATATATATATATATATATATATATATACATTATATATATATATATATATATATATATATATATATATATATATATATATATATTCATTTGTATACATGCATATATATAAATGTATGTATGTATATATATAGACATTTATATATGCATATGCATATATATAGTTGTATATATAGTATATATATATATAACTATATATATATATATATATATATATATAGATATGTACATATGTATATGTACTATATACATATTCGTTTATATATATATACTCTATATAATCCGCCATCGTCTTATAATATATATTTTATATATATATCTCTATATATATATATGATATATATATTTGCAGATTGCCGATTTATGTGTTTTCTCACACAATTCGTTTTTATAACTCTAAATCCGCCATCGTCTTAAAAGGGTATTTTATAATATCATTCCATGATACATCTGATACTACTGTTTTCTGATTTCAAACAATTCAGTTGTTCCGTACATCATACAGACTAGTATGCTCTTAAACCTGGAGCAAACCACGTGTTGTTACTAATCATCTTTCTGTGCCATATACAGGTGTGTAAAGAACAATGCGCGCTACTTGTGCAATGTAGATATTTTTTTGGCTTTTCTGTTGATTCTCGGAGCAGCCTCGAGCCCCACTCAACCCCCTCCCAGCCCCACATAAATCTTTAATGTTGCCTCATGCGGACATTGGAAGCAGGTTTGGAAAAAATCTAAACCGCTGGAGCTTGCTATAATACTCATAAATAGTGGACCAGATTGTCAATGGGAAGACAGGAAATACGTATTGACGATGTCAATACTTATTATGCGCTAGCCGATAACTAGTGGCATATTCATTGCTGTAATAAGATACATTGTGTCATTTCTGATGGATGCGTCTAGACCTAAGGGCAATCAATTTGGATCTTAAAAGACTCGTTCATTATTAATGTCAATTGCACTGATGTGGCGAGGAAGAGAAATTGCACCTACCACAAGCATATCTGAGATTTATAAACCCGTATTTGGATGAAACATTCCGACGCATGCATGCTGGAAACTGGGAATGCTTGCAATTAAGAAATGGATAAAAAAATCATTCAAGTTAATATCTACGACATGTGACACTGCGTTGAATTCCATATAGAAAGATACCATGACATGGCTATCTCGCTGAAGTATTCGTTGCTAAGCTGCACTGCTTAGTTTTATTTATGTAAGACAAAGATTCTATATAAAGCACCTGATATTCACAATTTAAAATATAATTTTGGATCCATGGAATTAAAATGCAAACAAAAACGATTTTCGATACTTTCAACTGGCTCTTAGACCAGTTTGCTCACTTTATGCTTAACTCTTTCATCTTAAATTGATTCTATAGTCATTACAACCAGCGCTGCGATTTCGGTCAACCAACAAGCTGGAACACTCATATGAGGTTTCAATTAATTTTTGCAGCCGCAAAATGACAATTACAACAAAAACTTTTCTGCAGAGTATATGTGTGCCACACAAAATAGCAGTGTATGCATAATTCTATGAATAGCTGTCAGTAGCATTATTCATTTAAACAAAACTAAAGGACAAATATATGTTTATAGATAAAGTGAAAGATATATTGTTGTTTTCCAAACTTTCTAGCATTTTTGAAATATATTACTTCACATTTATACACGTATGAACATATATTAGTTAACTATCGCAATGTAGAACGGTTTTTAGTTTTGTTATATACGACAACCACTCGTGACATAAATATTAAGAGATATTAGTTCCTGTCGGTAGCGAGTTGATCCGATTGCCTATTAGTGTGTTATAATTAACCATATTCTTATGGTTACTATCAATGCAAAGACGTTGCTACCTCGCAACTCGAACGTATGATTTGTTTTCCACTTAAAAGCCATTAAAATGGAGTGATTTAAGAAAAACACCTAGTACAGCTACTACATAAATTATCGTGATATGGGATGCCACAGATACCTGACATCAGGATTCTAAAGGATAAGCATCACCTAGAATCGCCATAATATTCCAGCGTTTTAACTCTTATCAGTGTTTGGTCCTTCCCGTTGTAATCAATGAATTATATCCCATTGTGCTTGTCTGTACATAAGAACGCACAGAAAATAACTTAGAATATCGTCCATATTTTACAGTCTGATCTGATCTGATTCCGACATCTGCCTGTTAGTGAGATCTAACGTAAAGAGATAAGTTGCAATTTGAAATATTTTGTAATCTTTCATAACAGCATTCATCGGAAATGTCTTCAATGCTTTCCAATTGAGGAAATTCGTACAGTCTGCTACTTGTTCTTGGTTTCGTTTGAACATCTCAGCATTCGTTCATTTTGTTACTTATCAATCGATAACAATCGAATCAATTTGGTGCAATGAACATTGTTACGGATTATGGTTAGGGTTCTTTGCATGTTCACTACAACTGTTGGGTATGTTATGTGGTCACTTTCGAATGTATTTGTAGCAACGTGTGGATCATGTGATTATTAAAATCCAAGGCAGGTCTACCAGGAAGAGACCCTTCATCTACTAAGAATAATTCTAGTTCAGACATTGTCGAATGCTATCTACAACTCATTGAACGCAGCTTACTTCGTCTTGATGATTACTAAAGGATCTTGCGCTCGTAGCATTGGTAGGATACTTGTATTGTCAGATACTAACAACAAATTATCTGCAAGTTTTTATCACATTACTCTGGCACACGAGGGTTCATTCAGGAAAGCGTCATTCGATTTAAACAAACACTCAAAGGTTTTTTCTCGACTATGCTCAACAGAAGCTCATATGACTCGGGTGATGTATACGATTGTATTGTCAACACAATATTTGCTTTTAAATATATTCGGGGGTTTTCTGCGGTAGAATTGTCTTATTTAAAAATGTCAAACCTTTTTAAAATCCAAAGCAGGTCTACCTGTACTAGCTATAACTAGAGTATAGCATTGATTTAAAGCGGAGTGATCGACTCAAAATATATAAGTCTTGCTTGCAGAACGTTCTCACTGACTTAGTGACTACGTACCTAATAGTTACGTATGTGTAATCAACCATTTGAATGATTTTGCTGGTGCTATTGCCAAAGCCATACGAAATACCAAAAATTGCGCTGTAATTGCTCTTGCTCACAACCTTTGTCTATCTAATCATTGATTAGTAGGAACGATGCTTGATCGCCATATCGCGACATTTGCTTCTAACTGATTAATGTCGGAAACGGAATGTATACCGTGGTTCTCTGCATAACAGAGAGAATTCTATCGATAAGGATTATCATCAGGCATGATTGCATTTTCACACCATTCATTTTTTTTAAAATAATTAGTCCCCTAGACTAGAACAGTCACATTGAGAGCTACATTAATGGCTTTCAAATAGCAGTTTCGTGATTTTTTCCTAAGCTATGCTCCTTAGGTTTTCTCATTTCTATACACATAGATGCAGGAATGAGAGTAAGTGTCAGGAAATATAAGTGTAAACATCTGGTTCTGTCTACGCTACTAGCGTTTTGGGGTTAGACATCAGCGAACTACCACAATAAAAGAGGCTGATATCTGAATCAATTTGATAATTCTTAAATCTGAGCTCCATTTACATAAGTACCTCGTAAAATCGACACGGAACTCATTGTATCTGATTCTAAAAAACACAAAGGGTTTTGCCTTCCATGGTCAGAAACTCCACTTTTTTGTGTTTACTCTATCTATACAGAGTAAAGCATAGTTCACATATAAGTTATTTTCATCAATAGCATCCTCACCCATAAGGTTGATATGCCAACGAGTATACTTTGGTTCGCCGCTTGCGAGCACTTTGACGCATCTTTGCACACAAAAGGCACATTTATGGTTACCGAGCCCTCCATGGCCTGAAACTGGTTGTGAACGAATGGGTGGCGTCATGTTTTCTATCAGCTAAACGAGCTTGGCGAGCAAAACACATATGGCAAGTAATGTTTTCTGCCCATACCTACGGTCTGAGTATCACCATAGACTGCGCAAGACTCCCGGGCTCTGAGTGATAGTTCATTTCCTGTCATGTTGGCTTTATTGCCAGCCATTAAGAAAGAAAAGTAGTCACATTTGAAGCGGAAATATGCCCATCAATGCATACCAATAAGGTCGTTATTTGATCCATCTGTGTTGATGCTGGGAACGAATACTTGAAAATCGCCAGAACATAACTGGAGATAAACAGACACAAGCTTCGATCCACGTAGATGATAGTTTTGTCCCACGCGCGATTAACAATACGCGTAGGGAAAACAGTAACACATTTCAGTGCCCTTTTAAACAGGCCTTTTAGATTAAGCCATTTTGAAAGTTAGCGATGAACTATACTCGGAGCGCTAGCACCTTATCACTTTGTTAGCATTCCAATGTTGCACGTGCAATGCTGTAGTATTAGGCAGAAAGCAATCAACTGAGTTTATCCCGTGCAAACCGAAAGAAAAGATATCAAAGAAAACTTTGCACATGCATTCTATGTCTTCGATCCGATGTATTTATTATATTCATCTTGCAACCTTCCTTAATAATAAGATCCCAATAACACCAAACGATGCTCTATAGATGATGAAAATGTTGGAAAATATTTGTGGTTTGCCGATTGTTAGCTAAGATTGAGTGATAATGGTACACTGTGTGTACTCTTAGACATTTAATTTGCAGAACATATATATGGTGTTTCATGCATGATACCACATACAGTGTGTCAGAATCATGTTACTAACTTCATCACGTACGCTAACTCACCAGATGGCAACTAATCAGTCGCGTTTAAACGTAGTCGCTGTTATGACTATGGCTTAGAGATTATGGGCATCTAAATACTGTAAGTCTTTATAGGCCCATAAACTCTTAGCTCCATGGCTAAGAGTTTATTGGCATGTAAAGTCTGTAAGTCTTTATATGCCAATAAACTATAAGCCATAATCATAACAGCGACCACGTTCATACGCTGAGAATTAAAACTATCAAGCCACTTTTAAGTATCCGATAACCGCATAACACATAGCCACCGATGCTCAGTGATTTGTCATTAATTACGTGTACAATCTTTTTTGGGATTGGTGCAACGTATTTGCAGCTTACTAAAACAAACCAAGGAAAACTTGTGTTCTGCCCGTTCCATTCCACAGAACAAGGGAACAGCACACATAAATGTCGAAGACATATTAATACAACAGCTGGTTTTGTTTCAAACATATATCTATTGACCTCATTAACCGTATAATGTGCACAGTCGGACCGATCAGTGGAAAAGCGACGCAGATCAAGTGAGAAAGCATACACTTCAGACCCGTGTGAAGCATATTACAATGTAATGGTTGGTGACAGTTGAACTTTTATCATATATGACAGTATACCACTAGATGACACCGCGAAAATGATAAAACTCGTCAAATAAACCTAATATGCAATAACATACTATGTGTGTTTCAGTTGGATACTGAGTACACGTTTACGACATTCACAAACATTGAGAACCTTCACATAGGTTGCATCAGCGCAAACTCTTTGTTAACCCTGCCTATTCATCAGACAAACCGAAGTCCAGTACGCTGCGATTTATATTACGTTCAAAGCCGAGAGGCCTCTTCATCTGTGGCATACATTATTGTAGCAAGTAAAAGGGGACTTTATTGCAAATGGTGTCGTTGATGGTTTGTAAGCATTAGTATTCCAGGATAATTGACGACATCGACGTAATCGTGGTAGATATGTTAGCCATATGGTCGACCATAAAGTATGTCAATTGTAGGAAATAATTTTATATGGTATAACTATGTTGAACTAACTGGACTACTGTTGAATGCTAATGTGTTATTGAATTGCGTTAAGGGTAGAGCATAAACAAAATGGCAAAGCGAGATAACGCCCAAGGCTAAGAGAAACGCCATGTCTGAACATATTGCATATGCCCCCATAAATCAAGTAACATTCGGGTCTCTGATCCAGTGTAATGAATATTTAAAGACCATGCGCAATCCAATCGGATACTTTATGATGTTACTGCAACCTTTGTGCGTCTATCTGGTTATCATAAACTGTGTTATTTACGTGTTGTGCAAAAGGCTGGCTGTAATACATGCATCGATGCCCGTATGATAGCCGCTACTAACGATGCTTGATACAGACTCTGTGCTGCGTTTGGCGGAAACACTTTCCAGGAAAACATAGTGATTATAAGAGCTGGTGTTGTTTCTATTGTCGGTGAAGGATTTAATATATGATTATTTCTTAATGATTACAGACCCCAAAGCGTAGCTGGAAATTTGTTCCATTTTCCCTTAGATGCACCCATCCTCCTCTCATAACCAGCAGGATAACAACATTATCATTGACAACGACATACATATTATGGAATTGTATCAAGGCGGCTGTGTACAAAAATAACTCATAAATGGCCATCATGATGGCCCGCACACACACACTGCAATCAAAATATGGCTTCGTTACTTATGATTCAATAGTGAAAAATCCACAGTGAATTTACCGGTAAAACGCAAAATCAATTTTCAACATCTACAATTGTGCAGTTTAATGTGTACACAAAAACACAATAGCATTAAATCCACAAGATCAAAACCTTGATTCGGAACTGCCGAAAAACTATAGACCAATTTTAAATTTGAGCATCATATCCAAATTCACAGAGAGGGCTATGGTTAATCGATTTCATGACTATAAACTAGCCATCCGACTTGATGACAAGTATCAGTGAACGTAATCATCTGCTCATACTACGGATACTGCGCTTATCCCGTTAAACAATGGCATTGTGTACAATGGCATTGCATGGGCTGGTGACCAACACCATGCTGCCGCCGCACACGTCTTAAGTTCCACCTTTCGAACAGCACGCAAAGAGTCAAGGTTCCTCCCACGAGCTAGCATATATTGTGCAAAGAGCATCCGGTTCTGAGCCTGTTTGGGCATTAAGCACACTCATTTATTAGGGTGATGATCGTTTAAGGCTTTAGAACATGATCGCGCAGGGTAAAACAATCTTCAAGGTTAAAAATTCAAATTCCCCACAAAACGGTTTTACAAGGATTATGGATGACACAAATGATTGGCAACCTGCTGCTATGAGTAACAGTTTAGGGAACTATCGCCTTCAAGACCAAAACTGCCTTCAAGTCTAAAACATTTCTTTGTGTGGATGTGTGTCTATGTCTGCATGCGGGTGTTTGGGTATCTTTCAAATATGAATGGAATGATTAGTTGTGTTTCTGCCTGAGATGACTCCTTAAGCGATTTTTCTCAACGTACCATTAGTCGGATAATATCCTCATGCCACAACATTTTTTCCTTTTGATGGAGACATACTTTTAACTGCACATGCTTGAACTGCTTAACACAGTGCATGATAACTAATAGATTCACACAAAAACTCCACTTTGCGCGTGAGTTTCACTAACAACAAATTGCCTTTACCTTTTAATTGTAAAGCAAAGTGGACTATATTGGCGTCATCATGCATATTAACATACGGTAAGGAGGTTCAGTCATAAGAATATATCACCATAATATGCTTTCAGTCATCTATCAATTCATATATATCTTTGAAATTGCGTCTGGTCAGTCTGATTTTAAATGAAAGCAATCAGTTTGGTTGTTTAGACAGGTCACGTAAGTACCCGTGTTGTGGAATCGCCTGACAGCAACTCAATCTCATGGCTAATCAGCTTCTTCCGGAACTGCTTAATTCCAAGTTCTGCAAAGTTGTGGTGATATACGTGCATGTTGTATAATGTAATATAAACTACCGAACAATTGCCAAATACAGATTTGTTCATGAGCCTGAATTAAGCAATAATGGAAAGGAATGAATGAATGAATGAGCCTTTTATTGTCCCTGTTGAATTTATACCCCTCGTCAACAGCGACTTGTGATATACCACGACAACGTTGCTTATCCATCCTTACGGCAAAAGTTGTGTGACGGTATATACACATTAGTACACTTATCTGGTGCCATGGACAACTTGTAAATAGAGTGCGTGCATAATTAGACATACCATCCTTCGTGGCAAAAATACACCAAGCCGTTGTAAGTTTGTAGGATTAACACACACACACCTACATATATATATATATATATATATATATATATATATATATAGATATATATATATATATATATATATATATATATATATATATATATATATATATATATATATATATATATATATATATATATATATATATATATATATATATATATATGTATATATATATATATGTATATATATATATATATATATATATATGTATAAATATGTATGTATATAATATAAATGTTCATATGTACATGTAAGTATATATATATACATTTTTATACATATAAATATACACGCACATAAATGCACAATTATGCATTGATTTTTTATATACATTTGCTTATATATGTACATGTGTGAAAACATACACACACACACATATATATATATATATATATATATATATATATATATATATATATATATATATATATATATATATACATATATATATACATATATATATAAATATATATATATTTATTATGTATGTATATAAATATATATATGCATATATACGTGAATATATATATATATATATATATATATATATATATAATGCGTATGTAAATATGAATATTAATATATATATATATATATATATATATATATATATATATATATATATATATATATATATATCTATATATATATATATATATATATATAAATATATAAGGGTAAATATACATATATGTGTATATATAATATACGAGCTAAGATGGGCATAATAAGCGTCCGTTATAACAGATGTACCATGGTCTGAGGCCTGCACATCACATCCGGTATGGCAATCAATGAATACATCTGTTAAATACAATTGCATTTTATGAGCGGTCTCGCACTGTGACCATTTCTAATATCCTGTGAGGATCGACACACATTGACGCAGCAAACGTTCGCCATTATCGGAAGCAGCAATTCAAGATTGATATATTTATGTTCTTTATTGGGCCTCTGTCAGTGTCGAAACGGATAAGACATGTGACAATGATGTAGCATGACAATTAAATTTGGCATCATTTATTGGATAGATTTTCTCTGCAGGGTATTGCCCAGCGTGATGTACATTCATAATTGTAGATTATTGTGAATGAAAACGTTAGTGAGCCTTGTGGTTATATCAGTGCTCTCATTGAGCGGCTTGATGCGATTATTTGCGCCAGGGAATGCTTTTTGCTGGATACCAGACAGATGCAACAGTAAAAGTTTTGTGTTTTCACATCGAATGCGGAGTTCATTAAACTCCACTCATATTACAACGGTATAAAAGTTACATATTGCGAAATAAGGCTTGAATCAAGTCTGATGACAACAATTACTGATATGTGAAGCAGTATACTTTTGGTGTTCACTAACTTCCACTTTAGTACAATTGCTTCACATTTGGTACTACTGTAACCCTAACATCCTTTCTGACGTGTTATTTCGCCATACATTGGTTTCTTCTTATTTTCTACATAATTGCTAGCTCCATCCAAAAAATCGCTTTTATGTAAGTTCCATGCGATTAAACATAAACATAATGTCAATCTGAACCGCGCTATAAATCTCGAGATAACATGTAGACTGCGATAGGCTCTCCCTGAATTAATGTTAATTAATATTGAACCTTCCATTCCGTATAATTTACTTATACCCACAATCGTGGTTCCCTATTTTGCAGTAAACATGTTTTCCATAAACTGTTAACCTGCATTACAATGGGTAAATGTCGGCCTCAATTGCATTGACACACTGCAGGATTACAGAGTGGCACGCCATGTCCCCTGGTGTGGCATGGTTTAATGAGGGCAGTCATTAGTGTCAAGCCGTCTCGCCTGTCGTGGCGTGTGCTTCAATAAAAGCATTCGCTTGTGTAGTAAAATCCGCTGCTAGGAAGTTACTATCAAATATCAGCACCTGATCCGACCTAATCGTGCCGGCTAAGGGGAGTATGTGTACCGCCTTCGCCGTGCTTACTGCTTCTGCCCATGTTGTTTATTCACTTCGGGACAACACCTTGCTCGGGGATCCATTACTGCTGGTGCGCCTAACACGTTATTTGAGGTGATGAATCGCAGTGCATGGTCGAACAATATTCAAACCAAACACCTTCGCATGACAATATTGGCTTATAGCATGCCGATAATTGTCTATGATACATAAATAGCCTACATAAACAGAAATTTTGAGCTTATGAACATGGCTAACACAATATAAAACTACATTATGTATAGTGGTTATACGTCATATGCACTTGGTCTTGCCCAATTAACTGAGATGCTCACGGTAAGGTGGTGGAAACTAAATGAAGGATGCAGACTGACTATAATCAGATATTGCTTGATCAACATCCGAAAATATTCAGCCTCAATGATTCACAAAAGACCATCCGAATTCCGTCATTACAGTACATAGTTTTAATTTCCTGAGCATATTTAATTAATGTTGGTAACGCCTTTGAAATAACCTTAGCGAGTAGGCATTGTATTGGAAAAGGTATGATTGAGTATAACTTAACGATAAGTTCCATGGTATGATAAATCTCTGTGAGGAAGTGCATGATTTGCTGAAACAAACACATGCCTAAATTAACATTGAAATAAAAAATGAATAAATAAAAACTTCCTTAATAGTTGTTATTTATTCAAGAATACCCAGTAAAACTGTAATAACTGCAAATCATTTAGTTGGTTTGAGTTCTTGTAAGCATGTGTAGAAACAAAATAACAATGTTTGTAAATTTACAAGATGATGAATCTCGTTTTCGCTGTTTTAAGTTTAATGTGCACGTAGTTCCACTTTGTAAGCATCTGTCTGACTCTTGCAATAAGCAAATAGGTTAATTGACGTATCGTTGTGCTGGCTTCGCTGGTATTTGTTAATTAGATATACCTATATATTGTTATATAGTTCATAGATAGTATTAGATACCATCAGCACTTTAATTACAGTGAATATATGAATTATTTCCAATAAATATGCAGCTGACCTTTAATTACATGCTTTATTTCGTGGAGATCGCACAACATTTTGATCGAGGTTGATATTTACAACACATCGTGGAAATTCCCACAAGCAGATATGAACCTGCAACAATGGTCAATCTGGATAAAAAAAAAAGGACAGACGAAAGCAGCCGGCCAAGCAAAACAGGTCACACATCTCTAGATATAAAAACTAGGCGGAAGATCGGACAGCGAACCGGAAGTACTGATTCTGGATGACAATATATCTAATGTCCAATAGAATATTTATTCCCTCAAAATTCGCAGTTATGGTTATTGAGTCAGTCAATTAATGTTATTGATATGAATATTCATAGAGACGGCATATTCTTAGAAGCATCATATCCTACAGATATAAAAGCACTTTGAATAAGTGAATTCAGAGCTACCAACTCCCGCAGCTATATCGTGTCTCTAAGGGATAAAGACGAATACAATTTAGGCTCCACTTGCATTTGCAAGCGAGCATCAAATATGTGCGATGGTGGTCGCTTGGTACAAATAGTATTGTGCGAGACAATAGTTGTCCCAACTAAACAGTTGATTCAGGGTTCGTTTGTTTGACATGATCTACAGTACATAGCAGTTTACATATTGAGGCTACTTTTCTCAATGTTCATCAAATTGCTGTAGGTGATCTACAATAAATCAAAAGCATTGTCATGATCACAGTTTACTGATCGCATCAATGAGCTTTTAAGTTTGTTATTTGCGGCACATTGACGGATTCTCCAATGTCAAATAAAAACAAAATGTGACAAATGCGAAAGGAATCACCCGGCAAGCAATATTTACGATATACAATTAAACCACTGCCGCCCAGAGTTATTCTGATGCTTATATGGACGAATGTAGTAATGCATATATAGCTTATGTATTCGATCGGTGATCACCCACCTTTTTGCTCCATCGGCTAAAGAAACAAATCCACGATGCAAATAAACAGAAATATCGTAAGTATACTTAACTTAAGCAAAATGTGAGTGACAAGTTATTACTAAAGCACCATTAGCTTCTCATGATAGCAAAAAAACAGCTAATAGCTGCGTTAAAAGGGCTCACGCTGACAAGCTCGGTTGCAGGTATCAAAATGAGTGACGAATTCATATATTTTCTTGGGCGGAGGCGCGAGTTAGCCCCCTTTGAGCAAAGCAATAAAATCGTTGATATTAACACACAGCTGCCACAGTAATGCGGGTTTGTATATAGAAGGCAGTTTTACATTTAGTCATTTACTCACAGAGGCTGCTTTGACATGAATGACATTCTGAAGGATTGTTAACTATGACGCGTTTGTGAAATTCCATAATGCGATCCACCCAAAACCAGGAAATATATAGCTGACGAATATTGAATTCACATAAACGGATTAATGGCTAGATTCCCGTCCCTAGAAAGACAATATTGCCTTAACATAAATACCACCGTGCTTTGAGCGCACAAAGCGTATTCACAAAATATTCACAAAATATTTATAACAAGCACCTGCAACCTTGTTAGAAATCCAATTAATTGGCCATTAGATCCTGAATATGTGCACGCTGTAGTTTCAAGTTTTAATTTATTTGCGCCGAACAAAGCTCAACTGCTTAAGTATGGCATTTAAAATGAGAGATAATACCAAACCTTATCACAAACAGTAAGGAAAGTCAAACCTCTTTGCAAAAAGATCCTGTCGGATATGCTTTCAACACAATGCGATGGTCGAAATCAACTTAAATATAGCGGCATGTTTATGACTATGCATTTCTCAGTTACATTCAGAATTACCAAATATTAGCTGAATTTGTCATGGGAAATATGAATTCACCATCAAGAGCAATATATAGAAGCCGACGCTGCCATCCTGAAAGCAGTAATCCTCCCCATTACATTATATAACAGACATCAGGATAAATGCTTTATATCATGTAAATCTGCCGTGTTAATTCATTACAAATAATGGCAGGTCGCGTGTTTACTTTTATGGGGCAAATATATGACAGTTCACTCATGGCTCAATTCCACGGATATAGTAGTGACATGGTATATACTACCGAAATCCCGTGCATTTGTGTGAGTGAATTAGCGTATATATATATCCAAGTGAGTACATATCATCACACTTTCCGGGGTTTCGTGAATTTAAACGGACGATTTACATCGCATCACACACGCACACACGCACACACGCACACACACGCACACACACACACACACACACACACACACACACACACACACACACACACACACACACACACACACACACACACACACACACACACACACACACACACACACACACACACACACACACACACACACACACACACACACACACACAGGGCAACGAGTTACTGTGAATGAAATATTTTACCGCCCGATGAAGTTATTGACTTGGTAGTGCTTTGTGAATATAGATCGCACTCACGCACGAGTCCTTTTAAATCAATATACTACCCGCGACTGTCGTTCATTACAACGTAAAACCTAACGGTAGGCAACGTATATGAACAACTGGCGTCCGACGTTGCATTCTGCAATACTGTCCTTAAATCGCTTATGGCATATTTGGATAGCGCTATTGCTCTCTTAGCACAACCTCATCGATTGCACGGGGATGTGAGCTGGGAGGCTGACAGGTGCTCCATGCGTAGATGACACTAAGATATAGTAGCATGCAACGCGCATACTTACTGCAAGATACTGGATCGCACTATGAAGCTTTGATTTTTATTGCCATCATCGGACTCGGCAGGACAAGTACAGTATCATGTGAACTATGGGTATAGTGAAGCGATTGCTCTTTGATGCCAACGTTGTCTTAGTGTTATCACCAATTGACCAAGCATCATCAATATCAACCGGTCACCGTGATCTGTCAACATGTGGAGTGCCGCTGGATAAGGAAGTAGATGAATGTGGATATTTCCCTGCTAGTTCATTAGCTCAGAAGAGAACCGTTGTTTACTTCAGGGTTTTAGTTATCATCGATGATCGTAAAAGATGTATTAAACGTTGTGCGTCTGTTGCGTTAACATGTTAAGCATGTCATTGTTTTATACCCCAGTATTGCAAGAGTCATTCTGCCCGATTAAACTTACCAGGACCGCATGGTGTGCAAATGGTTTCTTATTTTAATTGATTCATTCATGTTAGCTGCTGGCATATCACTTAACAGTATTGTCGACAAAGCGCAGTGGATATCACGCATTCGTCATAACCTGGTTGGAAGGGAATCTTAATCAGATGGTGTGCTGCTTGTTTAGCGTATTTTACCCTAATGGGTTATGCAGAAGACTAAAGTGTAAAACGAAATGCAGTTATGTATGCATAAAATGTGCGTATACACGAACGTTTACATTCTGGGCAAATGGGTTTGGTATAACGTGGTATTTTGTTAAGCATCAGCCATGCCACCAACAGAGAGTAACGGTGATTTCATCACTCGTGCAATGCATGCTGTGCACACGGCTCGCTTGAAGCACTCTGTACGAAGCTCATACGCAATCCGTGTAGTACTTTATAACTTACACAAGTAGCGAAAGATTAAAGAGAACGTCGGAATACATAACCTGAATAAATCGCCAGTGTTCTAAGTATAGGTCCCCAGCAGGAAATACATTTGCTGTGAACAGGTGCAACCGCAACAAGACCATCGCTCGCACATAAGCAAAGATGGGTTATCGCATAAAATGGTCTTTAGTTTTGTCATAAAAAAGAACGGGGCTAAGGTGAATGTATTATGTTGTATTCAAACTCTGTAAACTGGTGGCTGTTGTAAATGAATATTAATGATTGCCTCTGCGATACGTTGCTTGATGATGGAAATTACAAAGGCTACCGATCCAGCAAAACCTGTGAAAACACTAATAACCAGCCTATATCAATTCATTTACTCACAGCTTTGATTCAGATTTCCTGTATGCACTTAGGTGAATAGATATGACTGAAATTTGTACAAAATCATTTTAAGCATTTTATATACGAAACAGGCATGAGTGAACTCTTCTAAACGAAAAATGCTTTTATTGAGTCACCTCAATTATTCGATAAGCGTCAGGAAAGAACTCGGAGAAAATACATGATTCCGATGAAGCACGCGTCTACTAGCCAAACAAAGGCAGCGACCAATAAGATTTCTTAAAATGGGGGAAGCAGAGTTATAATCGCTGGCAAATGTCACTTCAACGGTATTTTGGTCCATGACCTACATAGAGAAGAATATTTTGTACAAATGGAATGAGGCTGTTCAGGGGATGTATTACCAATTAATCGATTGGCGTCCTTATAACATATAATTATAAACCAATTTTTGCATCTTTAGAATTAGCGAGTAAATTGCATTGTATTTGAATGAAAATGAAACATATGTTAACGAAATTGTCCATCTTGCAAGAATTGGTTTAACATGTGACGTGCGATGCATAAAGAATAGTATATCCGTTAGGGTTTCACTGGCCAATTTCAACACCATTGAAAAGTTCTATCATTCTTTTATGATTCCTTACTAATATCTCGCATTTTAATAAATGATCCTAATTTTTTCATCTTTGTACTGTCTTCATTTCCAATCATCAGTATCAGTATCAGTACAATAGTCCGTAGTGGTGCAAAGAGTGGTGCTTTTTTCTCATCTCAGATGTTTATAAGTGGACTTACATAATTCCTTTGCTATAATCTAACCGGAGAGCATTAATAACGTAGAATAATTATAATCAACATGAATATAATATCCACAATTAACCATGTCAAAGGTGATTAATAGAGTCTACGATTGCGATATGCAAGCGAGGCAACTAGTATTGATCGATCCGCGGATATCTTAGAAGGTCACTATAATTACTGTCCCGCCTACAAATTCAATTTGTCACAATTTTGTTGTCTGATTAACGTCCCATTTTCAACAAGTTAATCACCCGCGCAGGAGCAGAAATGCACCAATATATATATATATATATATATATATATATATAGAGAGATAGATAGATATATATATAGAGAGAGAGATAGAGAGATAGAGATATAGAGATAGAGAGAGAGAGAGAGAGATAGATATAGAGAGAGAGAGATAGAGATAGAGATAGAGAGATAGATATCTATATCTCTCTCTCTAGAGATAGAGATATCTCTATATATATAGATCTATATATATCTATCTATAGATATAGATATAGATATCTCTATCTCTCTATCTATCTCTATCTATATATATATATATATATCTCTATATATATATATATATATATATATATATATATATATATAGTAATTTCAAACGGAAAACGAATTGCATGAACTGATGGTACTCCGCCCCCAATATGTTGCAGTCCCTCGTTACAGTAAAACATGGTCCACTAATTCCGTTAAAGAAATTAGGTGTTGTCGTTACAGGCCAGATAAGAATACTTGATGAGTACAGTCCTATCACAGTAGATTTAGTTTCTACGAAGGTAGTAGTGTTATTTAGCTAAACACGTTGCACTACACGAACCGCATTTTGCTTACTCAGAGCTTCTTGCAACCTTGCACGCTCGTTGTTTTGAGCAGAACAGTTAGATATTTGAGCGAGGTATGCGCCAGTTGATATAACACAATCATTGCTTTGGGTTTTGGTGGGTGGGGGGGGGGGGTGCTGAGAGATTCGTTGCGTAGCCTACCACGATCCAATATTTGCAATATTAGATACAAAAACGGACGCTCATCTAAGCGCCTCAGCAATTTTTTTGGGATGATGATGAATACCCTTTCAGGTTATTATCAATAACTTATGCATGCATAATCAAGTAGTTTAACATGTTGAATACCGTGCACCTCGTGAAACAACCAATGTCACCACAATACTTAGTTTATATCATACGGTCGCTATACTCAACAAAAAATAATCTTTCACACAAGGATGATGGAAGTCTAATATTGGTTTCATTGTTAATGTTTTCCCTCTCGCCATCACTTCTCAAGTCGGGGAACAGCCTTACAAAGGCGCCATGATGTGACACAAAACACTATGTGGGTTTTTTTTTGTATTGGCCTTAAGTTCACTTATGCGGGCATACCTATGAGATCCATTATGCACAGATTATATATAAATATATTGCTTATCTACCCTATTTTGTGGCTAGAACTAGAATCATGTCTAGCTTGAGAAAATATCAGGCGAATGAATTTTCGAGCAAAATTTATCAGTT
This sequence comes from Urechis unicinctus, assembly GCA_034190875.2. Lineage (NCBI taxonomy): Eukaryota > Metazoa > Annelida > Polychaeta > Xenopneusta > Urechidae > Urechis > Urechis unicinctus. The sequence continues at coordinate 1,967,273 of CM067347.1, forward strand.
GCGACAATGTGACTCGTTTTACAAATGCAGAAATCGCATATGTACATTCTTTAGAATCCCATCGAAAACTCATGGCAGCATAAAGCATTCCAATGACGAGCTATTTCGCACGCATATTACCTAACTCAATGTAGCATGAAGCATTCCAATGACTAATACATATACACTGATCGCTTATTTTGCGTAGACCTTACGTTTAGAACAGAACGTAATAAGACTTCAATATAAACGATTTGTTGCGCATGCATTTTACCTAACTCAATTCCCATTGCTATGATTGCGTTGTCAACATTTACTGTGACAATGCTATCGAGGTTACTAGATGCATGCGTATGTTTTCATTTAGTTAGCGTTGTATGTACGTAGATGGTCAGGGAATTGGGTACGGCACAAATTTTTCCCTTTTCACTGGTTCAATCTGCAAATACACATATGGTATTAAATGCTACAGTGAACCGGAACTACTTCCTCTCAACGACCATCTCGCGAATGTCCAGAGGGGTATATATTTCCTCTGAATCTTTGGTGATGGTGTTGGTGTCAATAAGGCACTGGTCGCATTGTACGCTGAATTTCAGGACCGTGGCATAAAAGTAAATCTCTGTAGAGCAATGCATACGATCCTGTATATAATATAGGCATAAGCAATAGAAACAGCAATTTCATGCTAACAACCCATCATTGGCATTTTTAACTATACCAGTGGAAGCAGGTGTGCAGTATCTCCGTGTTTATGTGATTTCAGAACTACATACACATGGCCGTAGTGGTTCAATGTTTCAGCAAACATGCCATAATTGACACGGGCATCGAATGACACTATTAAAATTCATCCATAATGTTTTCTCTAGCCACACATTGATAACACATATTGCGAGTTTGTAAGGCTCACATGTATCTGAGCATTGCTTACTCGGTTATAACATTGTTAAAGACGACAAGGGTTGCATAGCCCATCTAAATTATTTACAGAATAACAGACTTGGGTTTTGTAAGTAATTTTCGTGTGTCAGGGAATCATGATAGTTGAGACTAATCAAACCCTAACATCACTGTCCATGTCGTACTCCATAGTATAATGTATCAATGTCGTATTTTATTGTATCATGTAGCAATGTCGTATTACATAGAACAGCCGCACACGTTCTCTTTCCCTCGACGCAAATCAGCTTAATCAGCTTTCATAACCGTACTCTCCGTTTTGTTTTACGAAACAATATAAGTTTTGTGAGGGAAAATTTTTTTTGATACATATTTGAAAGCACTCCTTTGCTAATAAGGAAGTTTCCGGGCTAGTGAAAGTTAACAGGTACAAACCCACTGGACACATATATTTACTGCAGAACTGTTTGTAGAAACTTAAAAACATCTGGCAAATACTACAGAACAAATAATTTTTTACCTACGTGTGAAAAAAGAGTCTGATAGCAAAGTCTGAGGATAAAAACGATTTTTAAGAGATATCTTCACATATAACCTAATCATAAAAAACGGACGAAAGGATAGCATTTACATTAAATGCAGTGATCGGTATAAACAAGAAGCTTTTATGAATTCCTCCAGTCAGACTAGCAGAAAACATAATCGAATCATGAAACGCACTCAACGATTTTATAGGAAGGTAGTTGGATTGTCCACAAAAGAACGTGCACAACATTTAGATACCTTCTGTATTCTATCAACATCCTTCTTAGCTGTGATTTAGCTATTACAACGCTAAGGAAAAACAATAGTTGTGTCCATAAATCAGTACATAAAATGGACTTCATGGACCGCTTAACTAGCATTGTGAACAAAACCCCTTTAGAATGAAACGTCATGGTGCGGGTCAGGTTACGAAACCGACCCTTTAATTTTTTATCCAACGTTTAGCACATGCTGTAAATAAATTGATAAAAACAGACCACACAAATATAGGTTCTTACTTTTCCGAAGTATAACTTTTAATTGAATTCGGAGAATGTTGTTGCAAATTGAAGTCGTGCCATTGCAAAATATATGAGCTATATTGGCCATACCCCAGAATTGCAATGGCTTATACTGCTGATCTTCATCAGCCGACCAGTGATGCGGGTGACAGCGTTTGTAACCGAGTAGACCACCTTGCGACCGTCGTTCGTTTTTGGCTGCTTAAACATGGGGCAAATTAACTGAGTCTCGAAAAAGCACATTCGAATGGCGGAATTGCTGTCAAACCTTCGACTGAAATGCAAGTTGTTATCGTGTGCACTTTTTGTTTCGGTAAGGCGGGCGCAATTTGCGTTAACGATATTCATGCAGTAGAGTTGAATATGTGCAGACTGTTTTAGCCTATAAACCAACGGCTTATGATCATGGCCTTGCTCGTGGTTACAGGGTTAGCGTAGCAAAGAAGCCTACATTTGTTCGAAAGCTTTAACATTTTTAAGGATGGGCTTCATCCATGAACTATAAAACAACACATACATGAAGGCTACTTGTCAATAGAGTCAATTGTTCGTGGCTCATTATATATCATTGACGTAACAAAAATCAGTTTATGCATCAAGTTGAAATTTCGTTTTACGTGGGCAAGGCATTGACTCTTGGAAATCAGTTCATCACCAAAGGACCGGACGAAGCAATTTGAACGCCTCTCATTAGCTTCAGTTGTGTTCAGAGGGCCAACTGCTGCGTGGAATTTATTGGGTTTATCTACAAAACGGAAAGTTGCGCTGTGAAGATGACATTTGATGACTGTCAGAACCTAAAGTAACATTGTTTTTCCTAACTTCTGCAAAAAAAGTCGGAACGTAGACTTAATTCCTGTTAGACGCCATATAACAAGAAAGTACAACCGACCAGACCCCATTGTAGCTCTATTCAAGCTGCCATTGAGCCCTGAAAAGCCACCACACAAGTGCCTAAACGCACAGCGCATTAATTCGTTGTCATGTATATGATGGCCCTCTCTTCGGGTAACTATCACCCATGAAGGCTGAAAAGCTTTGCTACTTCAGCAAGTCGCTTCGATTGATGATATTCATCCTGTACTCGTATTTATTGAATAAGAAAACTTGTATGATTGTATCAACCCCAAACATATGCATAGACTTCAATGGTTTAAGACCAGAGCAAAAGCGGATCTTCGGCACGTTTTCTGTCGTGAGACATTGACGCCGTGTGCCGCTTCATAAATCTCTATTCATAAAAAGAGATTTTTCCACGAAGTAGAGTTCGTGCTTTAATTGCCCCCATTTAATCTCAAAAGCACTTATACAAATGTTCCCCTTCCAGTTGCGGTTCCTTTTCTAAATGATGTTAAGCACTGGTGTCGAGCTAGAATGTTGTCATGCAGCCGCCATATGTGCCCATTAATTCAATGTTAAGTAAAACGTAACTTATTCAAGCATTACTGTGTCACAAGGGCCTGGTGGTGCTGATCAAGACGATACATTGGAACGCAAGAGGACCATGTAGTAATGAAACTCAATGTTTGTTTCTTATGCACTATCATATCGATGGATAAGTAACCCTCTTGAAAGCACGTTATTATTGTACAATGAGTATCTGATCATTAATGAAACTTCGCACCTAAAAGACACAAATACACTATCTCCACTCGTTGGAGCAAACTAATTGCCAGAGAAAGTAGATCATTGTTTATGCCACGTCCAACAGACACAAGGCAAAACCAAGACAGGATTGAACCACTCTCATCTGCATATAGCCGAAGAGGTGAGTTTTATTGATGTAGTGTTCTATTCTCTGATGCAAATCACCAAATTTAGATGTGTGCTAGTTTATACAAGTATATTTCCGTTTTCTGAAATAACAGGGAAGCAACTGAAAATATGTGGTGCATCATTGCAATTTATACAGTGCATCTAACCCGTTTTGCATTGTTCACAATTATATATAAACCACGCACATGCGATCACTGTTTTGCTGTGCAAGTTTGAAATAGGATGTGATCATCAAAATCGTGCATCACCTCCCACGCGGAACTGCCGTGATGCAATAACATTGATTAAAAGGCCACAATCCACTCGGACCACACCGAATGCGATGGTTGTATTCCTGTAAAAAGATATCAAATGATGTATCGCTCTGCCACACCAAATGGAATATCTGCTATGCTATCGTTTGATAGAATTTACGCATCAAATGAGAATAATACAGTAAAACGAAAACGACAGCTAAGGCGCGTTAAACCCGACTATTTTACAATGTATATATATATATATGTGTATATATGTATATATATTTATTTTTTTTTATATATATATATATATAAAAATATATATATATATATATATATATATTTTATATATATATGTGTGTGTATATCTATATATATATATATATATATATATATATATATATATATATATATACATATATATAGATATATACACATATATATATATATATATATATATATATATATATATATATATATATATATATATATATAAATATATATATATATAAAGAAATAGATATTACATATACATATACTATATATACATATAATATATATATATACAAATATATATATATATATATATATATATCATTTATATATATATATGTGTGTGTGTATATATCTATATATATGTATACATATATATATAGATATATGTATGTATATGTATGCATTTATAATTGTATACATGTATATGTATATAGATGTATATATATGTGCATATACATGTATATATATATACATATATACATATTCGTGTACATATATATATATATATATATATATATATGCATGTATATATATATATATATATATATGTAGTATATTATATATAATATATTATGTGCATATATTTGGTACATATATGTAATTATTTGTATATATTTACATATATAATTGTTTATATATATATAAAATATATATATATATATATATACATATATATATAGATATATATATACACACACATATATAAATATATAAATATGTATATATATTTATATATATATATATTTTTATAAATATATATATATAAAAAATAAATATATATACATATACATATACGCGCATATACATATATATATATATATATATATTTATATTTATATATATATATATATATTTATATATTTATATTCACATATAATATATATTTTTGCATATATATAAACATATATCTATATACATACTTATATATTCATTTTTATATATATGTATATTTATATATATATAAACAATTATATATGTAAATATATACAAATAATTATATATGTGTACCTAAATATATATATAATATTATATATAATATACGACTACAAATATATATATATATATTAAATTTTAAATATACATATATATAGTTATATATATGCATATATATGTATAAATATGTATAAGAATATGTATATATATATATATATATACATGTATATGCACATATATATACATCTATGTACAGATATATACACATGTATACAAGATAAAGGTATACATATACATACATATATCTATATATATATAGAAAATATATAGATATATATATATATATATATAGAGAGAGGACATATATATAGATATACACACACATATATATCTATATAATATATATAGATATGTATATATATAGAGATATATATAAAATTTTATAAATATATACATATATAAATAATATATATACATATACATATACACGCATATACATATAGATATATATATATATATATATATATATATATGACATATCCTATATATACATATTTAGATATATATTTATATTCACATATAATATATATTTTTACATACATATAAACATATATCTATATATATATACTTATGTATTCATTTTTATATATATGTATATTTATATATATAAACAATTATATATGTAAATATATACAAATAATTATATATATGTACCTAAATATAAATATATATATATTATATATAATATATACTACATATATATATATATATATATATATATATATATATATATATATTTTAATTTTAGATATACATATATATAGTTATATATATGCATATATATATATAAATATGTATAAGATTATGTATATATATATACATGTATATGCACATATATATATATATATAAACATATTAAATATACATGTATACAATTATAAATGTATACATATACATACATATATCTATATATATATATGTACCATCATTCAAATATATATATATATATATATTATATATATATATATATATGCCATGTGTGTGTGTGTGTGTGTGTGTGTGTGTGTGATGTCGTGTGACATGTGTGTTTTATCTAAGGAGTATACATTTACGTATAGATGTGACCTGAAGTAAACTGGCAAATTGATAATCACCGCTAAGTAATAATATGATTAAGTGTTCTTGTGAGACAAGTGTGTGGGAGCTCAGTCAAGGTCGTTAAAATATGTAGCTATATCGTTTTAAAATACTCTCCTTAAACAAGTGCACGTCAAGGCTTTGATTATCATTATGATTACTGAATTCAAGCTCCGATGTTGCAATGCATTAGGTTTATGTACATAGCTTGTAAGGTTCATGGAACCGCCCATATATAGCTAGTCGATGCAGTTACGATGTCGGCACTACAACAAGAAAATACTAAAGCATGCAATAATTGGTCATGTGATTACTAGATATAAACTACAAGCAGCGTTTTATTACAGTATAATTGACATCAGATCTCAAATATTAAGCACTCTTTTGCAAATGTGACTGAATAAGACATATACTTGCAATGTTGTTTCCCCATGTACAAAACTCGCGATGAATTGAGAAACGCAGACATATGAAAACATCGTATTTGCCTATTTGATGTTCTTAGTGGGTGAATGTTTTCTATGCAAACTTATTCAGAAAGAAAAACGGGATCTGCTGATCAATAAGCAGCAAAGAATGGAATGCTCGTTGTATGTGTGACTCTATTACGTTCGCCTTGGGGTCGGGCATCTGCATTAATCACAAACGCCAATTGATCTATAATCTGAACATGGGTATGATATCAAAATACGCATCATGCGTATTTTATGTGAGAAAGCGCCATGTAAAATAATATCCACTTCTCTGGTAATTTTTGACTATTGAGTTTAATATTTACACTAGAGTGACGCAAGCAAAGAAGTAAAACATTTGCTCCGGACCGCAGTACAGGTGGCGCGATCTTTTCTAGTGTAGCTGTAATTCTGAGATTGATCATGAATAAGTTACTGTGTGAGGCTTGAATGGAAACCATGAATTTTGAGACGATTATTTGGAAATGCAAATTTGGGGAAAGTAAAGATGAGCTGATGTCGCTCTGATGTGCCATAAAAGTGACCAGAGTAGACAAGCGCATATATTGAATCATTTGAAGTGACATCATGCTCTTGGTGAATAAACGGGGCAAGACAATTTGACAAAAAAAAACAACTAGGCATTTGATTATGGGGCCCAAAACAAATATCAGCTATGACTCGAGGTTTTCGCGTGATCATGATGTTTCGGGTTCATTTTTAATGGCTAATAAAAGCAGCGAGAGGGGGAATGATTTCATAAATATTCTAACAACCACAGAATTGACGCCCCCCTCCCCACCTCCAATAATATGATTTTGGTAACAACCAAGTTGTGAAAAGTCAATAAAAAAATATCATATATATACTATATATATTAGATATATATATCATAGAGATATATATGCATATATATATATATAGATAATATAGATATAGAGGGATAGAGATATAGGCATATATAGATATATATATATATATTCTATATCTAGATATAGATATATATATATAATATATCATATCTATCATTATATATAGATACGTATATTCTGATATATATTTATCTATACTCATATATATCTTATATATAGATCTATCTCTATATGAGAGATATATATATATATTTATATATATATATATTTGCAGTATATATATATATACATCTCTTATCTATGCATATCCTCCCTATATATATAGAGAGGGATCTTAGATATATATTTATTATATATATATAGTATATGCATATATATATATTATAGATAGGATATTATTTATAGATATATATATATATATATATATATATATATCTGTATATGTATATATATGTATATATAGATATGTATATATATATATATCATATATATATATATATATATATATATATATATATATATATGTATATATGTATATATATCTATATATCTATATATTTATATATATATTATATATATACATGCTATATATATATTATATATATATATTATATATATATTATATATATATATATATATATATATATATATATAATATATATATATATATATGTATATATTTGTTGATATATATATATGTGTAATTATATATATGTATATATATATATCCTTATATATATATATATATATATATACTTGCATGTACATATTTATGTATATATATACATGGATATTAATGCATAAATATGCATGTATATACATATATATATATCATATACACATCTATACGTATATGTATTCATATGTATTCATATATATATACTATATAATATATATATATATATATATATATATATATATATATAGTATATGTATATTTATATATATAGCGTAATTATAATATATGTATATCAATATACTATATATACATATATTGTATATATAATATATATCAAGAGTACTTATATATATATTTCTACATACGTATATGTATATATATATATATATATATATATATATATATATATATATATATATATATATATATATATATATATATATATATATATATATATATATATATGTTTATATATGTGTTTATATATATGCACATATATTAATATATATGGTGAATAGCTGTTACGGCAGTGCATTAATTGTTGCTCTATAAGTTGCATAAAGAAAAATCGTAAACATGCACACTTTTTATAATGAAGCGGCTTGGGGCTTATTTGTTAATTAATTCCCTAACACATATATTCCGTAGTAGTTTACTTGTAACACTCTATAGTCATCAATATTGCTTTATTAACTCATTTGTTTTGTAGCTGACCTCTTAGTACGTGCTACATGATATATTATATCGCTTTATCACATTGTTAAGTGCACAGCAGGGATTTTCTATTAAACAGCGGAAAGCCTCGTAGCCGCCCTGCTACCGGTTGAAGCATTATCGGGGTACCACATGCACACAGATAAAAGAGTTTTAAAAGGTCAGTACCATCTCGCGAGCCTCATTCGTTCACATCAGCTCTAAAAAAGATATTTATATCATGTTTTTTGGAAGTGCCAATCCTCATGGTGCTAATTCACTTCACGAAAATACCTTCCGCAGCAATCAAAGAGCAGAACGCTTTATTTTGAGAAATAGCTCTTAATGCATTGACGAACAACACTCCAAACAAAACAGCTTTATGTACTTTATTGTGCTATATCATGTGGTTAATTTACTCAATAGCAGGCAATTTATGCCAACTGTGCTGAATATGAGCGGAAATTTAAAGCGCAATACTCCCCGAATGTTTATTTGGAGAGAATGACGCTGGCGTGCAGATCCGAACACGGCATCATATATACATCATGAATTACGAATTATACGTAGTTTTCTTACATGCACAATATTCTAACGGAGGCTATTACTAGCGACATTTTATGGAGAAAGGAAAAAACAAACACCAGGAGGCAAGCAAATCTGCAGTTGAAAGCGGAATTACTTAGTAGAATGGCACTTAGTGGTAGTACCCAACCATTACCATGTTTTACGATTCCTGATAATGACGCCGGCACCGCGGTATGCCATTTAAGTGACAAAAGATATACTTTACTTCGCATAACAGAACCGAAGCTCCTAGGTATGTAGATGTAAAGAACACCAAGTTGTACCGCTCTGAGTATGTGCAACCTAGATTCATTGGTTTATAGTGGTGACAAACTCGTTAATAATAGTATTATTAAAGACAAGGGCCACGCAACTGGTATTGGTACAGACGCTCTACAAAGTAGAACGTTAATGACCAGGCGATGGAAAACGTTTTTGGGAGTTCATCATTTGCTTAAAGAACCCAAATATGAAGAGATCGGATTGGAAGCTTGAATCATTTTGAACGGATCTGAATTACAGCTGTAATGTTGCAATGCTTTAGGTTTACTGAGCTTGTAAGGAGAAGAACTGCAGTCGAATTACTGTAGAATGGCGTCATATACATAAGTGAGGGAGATAGTTAGATATTCTAGTTCTATATAGCCGGCATTTAGTTCAACCACAGAAAATGTCTGCAAATCGCTTTTTGCGTGAACACTGGCCTCGAATGATTTGAAATTGATTTGAGTGAGTCTTAATCTCCTCATTTACAGATCAAGAGTCAGCGAGGTAGTACACAGCCGAAATGGTCACAAATGGGATATATTTGTCGATTATAGCCACGACTAATTCCCCAGAGCTGTTTTTGGAGGGTCTAGCAGTGATATATGCATCAACCAAAGTCGCTCTAGGATTCGTTTTCCATTAATGCTTCAATAAAACCCAATTTATCTCATTGACCAGTTGTCGTCGCTACCATACGTGTTGCAGCCCAGACAGTACTTGCTCCACCACCCCGTCTACATCTTCTGTTGCACTGACCTTGTTTGGAGTTAAAGCACTGAATTAAAATCACTCTACAACTAAGTCTGAAATTCGGATCTGTGTTATGTTGTAATTTATTTACATTATTAAATCGACACATGTTTTTAAAGAGCAAGCTTAATTATATGGATGGGACGAGTACAAACTTAATGTGAACTTTCATTAGAATCGCGCCTGATTGCCAATTGAGTTAATGAAACTCATATGCTGTTTCTGGTACAGCCGTCCGCCTAACAGTCTCTCTGTACAACACAAAAGTACAACATTGTGCTGCAAGGTGTGTGCGGGTCCCATTCAGCGGGGTATGGTGATTATTATGACTTTAAATGTGTCAAGATGTTTTCCACGCGGTGTTCGAGGGACCAGAGCCATCATCAAACTGACGCTGCAGCAGCGTAAGTGGTCAGCTTTATTGATATTTGCGATATTTTTGGAAATTGTGGGAACACGTCAACAAATAAAATATAGAACCGTTGAAAATGCTGCAGTTGTGGCAGTTAAACGGACAATACTAGGCAGTGTGTTATGGTAACTATCATATCCGCAATATCTTACTCATATGATACCACCTTTTCTGAAGTTGTTCTCATTTGCATCAACCCATATATTATAAAAGTATAGCCTAAAGTAGCATCGAGATTAGTGACCGTCCCTTTGCATGGCATTGTTAATTAGGACGTTACCCATGGCTTGACGCATAGATGTTACATATAGTGAATTGTGTAGTCCCGGACAGATACCACATGCAAAGGTAGATATGATTTAAAGTCAGGGCCACAACCGTTTTATAGGTGCTATCACATCGAATGTAAAGTTTATTAAAGGAAGTGGCCAGCAAAATAAATGAATGATATCATGTGCAGCACAATTTACCAAAAATATAATTAGTGGGATGGAAAACATAAATTCTTTTGTATAATCATATCAGTTCATTGAGAACAAAGAACTTCATTAATGATGACTGCTTATAATTAAAACACTATACTTGTGTTCACATTCGCTAAGGTTACAAAATAATGATTTCATGCAATATTCATTTAGCAAAGTTGTGGGCGACACCCACAAGCTGATAATAGTTACTTGCATCCCACCATATAATAAAATAAATTATATAATGAAAGTCGGAGCACTGTTATCGTCGTCACTTGCATTAGAACATTCATTGTCAAATAGCTTGCATCACCATGCCCTGTGATTCATGAATATATCGATCGATCATCCAGACTGCAATGACATGGTAATGACCATCTGCGTCAGGGGTAACCAAGTAGGTTGTCAGTTCTTAGCATTCAACCCTTTGTAAGAAAGGTGAAGCAGTTCAGCAATACACAACCAGGAGTGGCTTAGACAAATCAGATATTGATATTTATGTTCATTGCCTTGTCAATTATTACATTAGCATTGAAATATCACATTGCCTGACGATGCTGTCTGTCGACAACAATTCGTTGTATTAGGGGATATGATATAGAGTAGGCATGTTTGCGTGATGTATACTTAAAATAACTTCAGTTGCATGTAGCTGTACGCAATACTCTGCTGACTTTTTTTATCAATTGAGATCCAGCAATCCACGGATATCCATAGAATGTAAGTGACGAACAGTGTGTTCGCGATAGCACCATACAATATGAAACATATCCAAACGTCCATTTCATCACTTCCCAATACCAATGTCAAGTGCAGCCAAGTCGATTATGTGTATACCTATATGATGAATGCAACGGTTTGTTTGCAATCTTTGTGACCATAATAATAATACGTTAACACTGCAAGCTCTAGCCAATCTGCAAGTGGCGTTTTGCGAAATCTTGGAGGCGCATATCCAATTTGTTGTCCCTCGTGACTTATAACCATAATGTTTAGAAAATGGTACGGAATCATATATTTGTTTGCTTACCAAGCGCAAATTCAACTCTGGCGACAATCAGTGGAACAGCAAGACGACTGTGATGGTTTTAACTCCATGGCCATTTAGGAGGTATACAATCGGGAGGCCGTTAGGTTTTGCTTCTCATTTCATGTATATTAAAACTCTTGATGAAAATATTTATTGTACCTTGTGTTCCAATGTATCCAATTTCCGTATTTATTGACGATATTATACACCTTCAGTGCACTAATATTGCATCAAGGCGTTAACTAGCCCGGGAAATACTTGTATTTGTTGTAGCTGTGTTTGTACATCCAAATGATTACTGCATATATTCCCGTTCACATGATCAATTCTAATCCACACAAGGCAGCTGGTAATTGTCCGTTAAAAGAAGCAGATGGTTATACATCAATAGGAAACATAAATAAATAAGTTAGAATGGAGGTCTATGCTACACTTCAGGTTCATTATATCATGCGTTAAATGATAGAAAAAGAAAATGCGGGAAACAGGCGAGGTGTTTTCTCATGCTTGTCTGAGACAACGAACCTGTAGGGCAATTACAACAAAAAGCCTGCTTTACCGAGTGCCTTTACCTTACATTTCCTATCTTTGCTGTTTCTTGCGGCATAAATATGGGAGCACAATACATCCGTCTTTGTCGCATTTCCTACCTCAATTAGCAGGGCTCACCTGGATCTTTTTGTGTCATTCTGTACTTTTCTCTGGATTAATTCAACTAAGGACTGCCTTTATGTCTATATTATATATATATATATATATATATATATATATATATATATATATATTTATATATATATATATATATATATACATATATATAGATATATAAAAATATATATAAAATAATATATATATATATATATATATATATATATATATATGTAGAGGTATATATATATATATATATCTCTATATATAGATCTCTCTATATCTATCTCTATCTCTATATATATCTCTATCTATATATATATCTATATATATATATATATATATATATATATATATATATATATATATATATATATCTGTGACATCCTGCGCTGAGATAATAGGAAAACAACCATACCTCAAAATCATAACAAATGTACCTTTCAGCATATGAATTTTGATGGAAAGGGTCATGTGCATTGTTATGAACTCATATAAATTACTAGTATCACTGCAGATTACTCTAGCCACAGCCTTTTCAAATTGTACACATGTTCCTTACTAGCTAATAATTGCTAGGTGTCAGCAATAACAGCTTTGCCATCGCGAATGGAGATGGCCAATCTGATTTATTGCTACTTATGTCTATCCGCTACTGTTATGACAAATCAAACTCATTCAGATTAATGAACAACCTAAATGGGGGCAACATTGAGGCTTTGTAGGCTATTACATTTGTTTTAGCAGCACTACAAAATCCCTTCTTCATGAAGGCCTCCAACGATGTTAGGCTTTGGCTTTAGAACATTGAATGTAACGCCGTGGAAACCAAGATGTAACCGGAATTGAAGCGATCATACGTTCATCCACTAAATCGAGCATACTATGCACGCATCGATTATTCAAGTATTACCTTCGACAAACGAACTCAACGGTTTGCATGTAAGGTTTAATGCCCATTTCACGAGAAATATTAATTTATTTCATTGGAGCGCTCCATGTTTGACAAATAACGATGCAGCAACGTCGGCCTAAAAATGGCACTGCGCTCTTGATGATGTTAAAAATACAACCTGCCCTCTTTTAGACGGCTTGTCGCGATATGACGGCATGTCTTTTCGAACCCTAACGAAAACTTGGCTGAAGGATTAGCTCGTTTTGCAAACGCCGTGCACGCAGCCACCCCTTAGTATAGCTGGTAGCTAAAATATCAATTTTCGTCGCGCCAACTTATATACGATCTGGCGATTCAAATAGCATGATAGTAGCATGTACTTAATTCAAGTGCCCTCTTTACTACTATAATCACTGCGCAACTACTTATATATATATACATACATATATATATATATATTTAAATATATATAATATTTATACAATTATATGTATATTAATATATATGCATAAATATTAATGTATATTTACAAAGGTAAATATATATCTATTAATAGGAATAAATAAATATGAATATATATATATATATATATATATATATATATATATATATATATATATATATATATATATATATATATACACATATGTATATATATATACATATAAATGTTTACATATATATATATATATACATATATATATATGCATATGTATATATGTATAAATATATATATTTACAGATATATATATATGTATATGTATATATATATATGTGTATATATACAAACATATATATATATACATATGTAGATATATATTTGTGTATATCTATATGTACATATATATATATATATATATTTATATATATATATTGATGTGTATTGTGTTTATGTATGTTTTTTATATATAATATTTTTAGTAATGATCGTGCCCTGTGTTTTAAAGCCGACCTTTAATAGTGGCTTGCCTCGATGCCTGTCATCATCTGTGCCTCCATGACGGTGTTTATTTGTATTTTTAACTCAAGGAAGTTATTAGCTAGCCCAAACATCTAGGCAGACGTCATGTTGCTTGTTAAGAGTAATTCCCTGATAAAATCGAATCGTGCAGCGTGCCTATGAATATTTATACGGCAGTCATTATGTATTTTCAACGTCCTGCTGTATACAAAACGACTGAAGGGAAGAACATTTTGTCAAAGCGTTTTGTATAGAGACAGCATGCAATCTTTTGACATTTTGACTGACCTTCTGCTTACAGGATGATTCTAGCTTCGTGTAGTAACAGGGTTGAACATTGAGTAATAACTGGTATGGCAGTACATTATTTTTGTGATGATCTATGTCATGAAAATCCTCCGATAAATATTCGCACATTATATACATTGGTCATGGTCGAAATTTTATGTACAAACAAAAAGAAATCATCAATATTTAAAAACCTTACGCGTGAAGTTAACCGGTTATGCCTGGCAAATGATGTTTAGCACCCGAGGGATTTAGGGGAATGTGGAGATAGCCGTGCTTCTATGTGTGGCCTTCTGGTGACATCAACATCCCGTGACGCAAACCATGTCAGTGTACTCCGCGTTATACACGTGCCGCGGTGATATAGATAAAAAGGATTGAAAAAGAGCACCACATTCGCTAACATCATTCTCATACGGCGCTGATATAGTGACGACGGTCTTTAGTGGGAAGACATTTTCTAGCTTGGGTAGTGGGAAGCGCATGGCTGTCAATATCATAACTATCCGTAAATCATAGATCTCAACCCTTCAGCTGATATTCGATTAAGCAATTTGTCGCGTTTTGTTATTTGCAGGTCTGTTTTGTTGCAGAATGCTGAGACCTTATGCTACATATTGTTACTCAGTTAATTGTAACTGCTTAATCGCATGCTGTAAATTCACTTAGCAAATATTCTTTGCGCTGCAATCCATTACAGCGCAAGCGCCCAACACATTATTTGGGGTGATAAATCGCATACATGGATGAGAAATATACAAACCAAACCCCCTCTAATGGAAACATAGTGTGTCGATAAATACTTATATCACATCGACAGGCAATCTTTGCTGCCAGCTGCGCTAAACGTGAGCAGCCATTTTAAGCCGATAACCATGACCTTGGCATTCGGCTGATTGAAGTTGACACATAGCGTCGATCGACATTATATAAATTTAATTTTTTGGCATAATACAATTTATTGATGTCATCAAGGTCATTACAATGATAATGCAATTCCAAATGTGGGGGCATCGAAACATTTTGAACGATAAAAGTTACTTTTGTGATAAATCTCTGTGAAATGGTGCAAATATTGCTATAAGATACACATCGTCTCAATTAATACTGAAGAAACAGCTAGGACGATAAGTACCAGCAAATTATCGAAAGCAGTTGTATATTTCTCATAAATAACATCTGGTAACTGCAAATTATATAGTTGAGCGCATTTGTAGATGTAAAATAACTACGTTTGTGTATTTGCGAGATGCTTCATCGGTTTAATATTGTTTTTGTTATGTTTTCAGTTAGCTTTCCACTTTGAAGTTCCTCATCGTGACAAGGTCACTCGAGTAATGTTCTCAACAAATATCAAAGTACATTGTCAGAGCTGTGGTATTGATAAGAATGTCTCTCGAGGGGGCATACAACTCACTCACAAAAGCATGCAATCCAGCAGTTAACTGCATCAAATGTGTCCGATCGTGGCTCACTCAGTACAAATAGTATTATGGTCTGCGCATAGAATCAGCACTACAAATCAATGGGTACATAATTTGTTTGTATTACATTATCTATTTTTACATAGGAGTTTATACATCTTAGTTATTTTCTGAATGTTCTTCAATCTGCATACAGCATTGGTCATTATTTCAGGTCCCTTTTCGTTCTAATGAAATTTTAATTTGTTATTCGTTGCACATTGACGACTTTACAACTCCATAGGTTATGAATGCTAAAGGAGTCATCCTGTAATAAATATCTATGTTGATGATATGATATAAGGCTACTTCCGTTTAAAGCTATTTATGACCGGGATGTAATAAGCAACTAGCTTTTAGCCAGGGTTTGCACAATAAGTCCGTTGTACAACGATTATGATTAAATACATCTTAATAGATTTATCCAGTATGCCTCATCTGTCAGTTCAGCACTGTATTGATCGATCATCGCGAGTTTCTTTGGTCAATATTGAAATGACTAATTTTTCACAGAAACAATAATAGTCATATCAATACCGAAATTATGCAATTGAAATGGCACTGTGTTGGCATTTCATAGGTACCGTTGCACTACCCATTTTCAAGCTGGCGCTTACTACCATAATGCATTGCCTCTTCTTGCTGTTGAGAGAGCGTAATGACAAAACCATTTTTGTATGTGCAAAATTCTTGTCTCACTATGCGTCTTTAATATAACGGCGCTTGTAACCAAATGACAGGTGTCAAGAAAAAATATAGAAATTGGTCCAAAACCAAGGCATTGATGACTAACATGTTTTCTCAAATGTCAAGACACCCCGAGGTAATAACCTAATTGTATAAGGCTAATACCCTTAACTCCACCATACCCGATGCGGAGATGAGATGATGTAAGCTTCCAAAAGGGCTAATGATTGCTAATGTTTGGAAGGCCTTTATGAAGCACGTGCAGATAGCTTTTGTGGTTTATTTGCTTAGGTTGTGGATGTTACGTGGTCCTATATAAAAACTCTTCATATAGAGGCTCTTGGCAATGACTTCACAGCAGTACAAAAAAATCAAACTACTTAGAATAGTCTGTTAGTATCATTTTACCTTCTGTAGAATATGAGAATGTATACATATATATATATATATATACGTATTTATATATAAATGTAAATATATATACATATATATATATGCATGTATATATATTAATATACATATGTTTGCATGTATAAGCATATATACATGTATAAATAAATATATATATATATATATATATATATATATATATATATATATATATATATATATATATATATATATATATATATATATATATATATTTTATACATATGACACATATCCTGGTGTATATATATCCATATGGAAACATATATGTGTTTATTTACACATGTATATATATATATATATATATATATATATATATATATATATATATATATATATATATGTAATATATATATTACATATATACATTTACATCGATATATGTATCTATATGTACACATGTGGATAAGTGTTGATTCCTGAATATAAATTGACTGTTAGCATCGCGTTGACTTTGTGTTGTGGGCAGCACAGCACGGCAAATTGAAGGACAAATTGAAGCGCATGTGAAACCATCGGCTTTCCTGGGTCAGCTGTCTATATGACAAATATAATAAACATCATTTAACGTCATATAAACTTTAACGAGCGTTTAACTGATGTGCATGTATTAAGCTTCATCTTCAAATTTTAAAGTCAATATTGGTGCAAAACCCGGCTGTACTCGGTGTTTAACAACCGTGGATGTCAGTGACATGGAAAATGCCGTCACAGTGCTAAGATAAGGGTCTGAGACAAGCCATGCATGCATGTATAACCCAACAAAACGATATAAATCGAGGCAATTCTTAAGATCTCCTTTCTATACAATACAATAAACCGACGCAATATATATATATATATATGTATATATATATATATATATATATATATATATATATATATATATATATATATATATATATATATATATATATATATATATATATATATATATATATATATATATATAAATATATATATATATATATATATATATACATATATATATATATATATATATCTATATATATACATATATATATATATATATATATATATATATATATATATATATATATATATATATATATATATATCTATATATATATATATATATATATATATAGCGCCATATCGCGACATATGCACTGATGAATGTCGGAAACGGAATGAATACCATTGTTTTCTGCTTAACAGGAAGAGATCTACCGATATTGTTTATTATCAGGCATGATTGCATTGATTCCTCATTCATTAGATTTATTGATAATAGTCCCGCAGCTAGAAGAGTCACTTTAAGAATTACATGAACCGTTTTCAAACAGCCCTTTCGAGATTTTGTACGTCTAATTTCTAAACCTATAGTGACAGAAATGAGAGTAAGTGTCAGGGAATGTCAGTGTTTACCCTTGGTTTTGTCTACGCTATTGGTGTTTTTGTGTTAGACAGCATCAAACCATCACACTAAAGCAGGCTGGTATTTGATGCAATTTGACATTTCATACACCTGAGAACCATTTACGTAAGTACCTGGTTGAAACGACACGGAGCTCATTGTATCTGATTCTGAGCATCGTTAAGGGTTTTGCCTTCCATGGTCAAAACGTCATGTTTCCTGCGTTTACTCCATCTACACAGAGTAATGCATGGTTCACATCGAAAGATGTTTTCATAAATAACATCACAACCCATAAGGGTGATGTGCCAATGGGTATACTTTGGTTCGCCACTTGCCAGCACTATGACGCAGCTCTCAGCACACAGAAGGCACAAAAATGAAAACCGGAACCTTTTTATGACCTTAAATTGGTTATGAACGAATGGGGCATGTCACGTTTCATATGAGCTAAGTAAGCTTGGTCAGCAAAACACAAATTGATTTTTGCTGCTCATTTCTACAGTCTTGTTCCCGGCCTCTAAGTGATAGTTCCTTATGAGTACGGCATCTGTCATGATATCTTAGCGACAGCCATTAAAGCACCAAAGTAGTCACATTCGAAGCGGAAATATACTGATTAATGCATACCAATAACGTCGTAACGGTCATTGAAGCGTGTTTATTGCTCTGCGTCGGTGCTGTGGACGATTTCGTGAAAATCGCCATAACTAGCTGGGAAATATTGCCATATTCAACTATAATCACTCAAATGCACAGATTGATCTTGTATCACCTCACTTAAGTTCCAAATTATAATGCTTTCTACGAATGAGACCATTTTTTCCACACTTTTTGTTGTTGTTGAAAAAGTCGAATTTTGACATCATTCATTGCTATTATAAAGTATAATATATGTATTATTCACGTAAAATGGTTTGAGACTACTAACCATCTCTTACTGATAGACTGTCAGCAGTTCAAATTTGGATAATTGTGCGTAGCCAGGTTACATTCACTCGATTTAACGCGATCCGATATAAAATTGTATTGTTTCAATGTGAGAGAGTGGTCCAAATTTACATTTCCTAAATCAACTTACTTGCATCAAGATAGACATCTGTGGAAGTAGCCGATTAAGCCGCATGGGATTTGGTGTGAGCCTCTTCGTATACGCAAAC
>CM067347.1:1992656-2017656 GCA_034190875.2 Urechis unicinctus
GCAAATAGCTTTACCTGCCTGTCTATGATAGTTTTCTGAGGCTTAAAAAGGTAGAACTTGTCAGATGCTTACATAATTGATGTACTGTTTAATGCGCCACAACACCTGGTACTGTGTAAGGTGCCTCTCTGAAAATTACAGGATGAATATCCTGTTTTCTAATGAGTGTTAGGGTAATGCGTAGCTTCAATTGCTACGGCTGCTGCATCGCAGCCATTCACCCATAAAGCCTGCAATTAACGCCAGACGTTATGCTACAGGTTGGTCCCATAGTCGTTAGTGGACGTAGGGTAGATTACCATGGGTCCGACGTGGTGTAAGTAAGTTAAACTAGCTTAAACTATGTTGCACTACGTTAAGTAATTTGGGTACGGATAACCACGTTCAACTACTTTAGCATCCACTGAGTTCAACTACATCCACTGACGACTGGACTATAAGTCTAGGTCACATTGCACAATTCAGGTAAAATAGGTTCACTTATTCGCTTGGCTTCGTCGATAATTGATTTGTATAATAGCAAAGTCTGTTGCGATTCAAGCAATATGCTTAGTATCAATCTTAGTATTCAACATGCTCATAGTATGCTGGATGCATGCGATATTGTCTTCAGTGTAGTGATGAACTATGACTTAATTCATCATCAATGGGTAATTGCTATTTCAGATGTCATGGTGATCGTGAATCAGGTTAATTGGTTTCTGGTTATTTTCTACGTGATTGCCCAACAATTGCTTTAATGATTGCTCCATACAATACAACACAGAAATGTGTTAAAGCTTAACGCTTAACTTTAGAGATAACACGAAGTTTTGCATAGGCTCTCTCTAATTTAATGTAATAACGGTTCTACATTTTATTCCTTATTACTTAACCATTGAGCTTGAAATGTGGTCATACTGAAGCGGATCCCCTGAGAGAAAACATTAAGATGTAAGACCTCCTATGTATGTGTATCATCGTCGCCTGTCACTGCCTTTGCAATAAGGACATTCATGATTGGAAAGCCATCTCGTCTCTCGTGGCCTGTGCTTGAATGATGCCAATCATAAGCGGCACGTCGCCTCACCCGTCGTGGCCTGTGCTTGAATGATGCCAATCATAAGCGGCACGTCGCCTCACCCGCGTGGCCTGTGCTTGAATGATGCCAATCATAAGCGGCACCTCGCCTCACCCGTCGTGACCTGTGCTTGAATGATGCCAATCATAAGCGGCACCTCGCCTCACCCGTCGTGGCCTGTGCTTGAATGATGCCAATTAAGGGGGGGGATTATGACTCCACACTGGTTGATACATAAATCAAATTGATAAGGACGGTCACAATATCAAGCAAAAGGCGCTTCACTATCAAACATCACACAATGTATGGACACTCGTAAACTTTGTCCAACAATCTGATTGTAATATTATAACGACAACTTAATTGGAGAGATATTTGGGGCAATGTAAAAGTCGCCGTGCTTCTGTATGAGGGATTCAGGAGGCATCAATAGCAAAGAAGGCGCTTTTTCCCCGCTTTCTGTTCGTAGCACGGTGATGTAGATAGAAGGGATTGAAAACCATAGCACCACTTCGCGAAACTCATTCCCTTTCGCCAGTTACATACTGTGATTGCATATAGCAACGGAGGCTGCAACATTTCATAGTGAGTTCTATATTGCAAAGTATGTCTTTCAATATCATAACTGTCAGAAAATGATGATTCTCTAACCTTCCGGTTATTTGCGTCGTTTCCATTATTTGTAGGTCCGTTTTTGGTCACCTCACACCACATAGTAAAACTCGGGCATTATTTAGTCCTAACTGCTTATGCTCATGTTGTGAATTCACTTTGCAAAAAAAAACCTTGCTCGGGAATCCATTAATGCACAGAGGTGATAAATCGACATGCATGGTAAAACAATATTCAAACCAAACACCCTCACGTGACAATATTTGGTTATAGCATACCGGTGATTGCCTATATTACCTTAGTGGTCAACATAAAGAGCAAATTTGAGCTTATGAACAAGGCATTATTTACATTCGTTATGCGTCTTATGGACAAGGCTTTGCCCAATCAACTGGGATATTCACCGTTAGGTGGTAGAAACTGAATGAAGGGTGCAGACTGAATATTATTAGCTGTTGCTTGATCATCATCCAAAAATATTTTGCCTCTATTATTTACGAAAGACCTTCCGAATTCCGTCAGCGCAGAATATAGTTGTCATTCCTTGGGCATAATTGATTGTTGTTGAGCAATGTATGATCCAGTATGGGGGATATGGGAGGGCGGGGTTGGGAGGCGTCTGACCATGACGAAAGCTATAAGTTGCCTTGTATGAGAATTCTCTGTGAGGAAGTGAAACATTTGCTGCAAGATATACATCGTCTCAATTAACAGTGAAACAAACGCTAGGATGAATAAATAAATACAATTCATTCAAAATAGTTTTTTATCATTCAAGAATACCCAGCGAAAACCCTAAAAACTGCAAATCATTCAGTTATAGGTGTGAGTTCGTATGTAGATGAGACAGGACAATGTTTATTTATTTGTGAGATGATAAAAAATTGGTTAATTAGCCTTTTTACTGTTTTAAATTTAATTTACACAAAGTTCCACTTGAAACACATTATTCTGACTCGTGCAATAAGCAAATATGTTTATTGACGTATCCTTCTTTGGGATTGGTTCACAGGTATTGCATATGCCGACCGCATGTATAAGGCAAATATACTCACATACTGTTATATAATTCAAAGATATTATTGGATACCATTAATACTTTGAATAACATTGAAAATGTAAATTATTACCAATAAATCAGCAACAGACTTATAGTTTCACGCTTAATTTCGTGGAAATCACACAATATTGTCGTCGAAACTTATTCAACACATTGTGTAAATCCCTACAAGCAGCTATGAACTTACAACAATGGTCATTCTGGGTAAACAACAGACAAAAGCAGACGGCCAAGCAAAACTGGTCATTCATCTCCAGAAATATACACAAACAGGCAGTAAATGCGAACCGGAAGTACGAATCCTGGATTACAATATATCTCATGTCCATTGATATATTTATTCATTCAATATTCGCCATCATGATGATTTAGTCAGTCGAGTAATGTTCTAAGCCGACAACTGTATAATTTCAGGGCTATGCTATTGATATGAATATTCATAGAGGGAGCCTACAACATACACCCAGAAGCATTTAATCCTAGAGGTTAAAAGCATGTTAATTAGGTGACTTTAGAGCTAGATACCTCTTGCAGCTGTGTCATGTCTCTAAGCCTTTGACCAGGTACTGTACAATAAATCCGTTTTACTTGGCACGACGATTATGTTTGCTGAAGAAATTTTAGAGGATATATGCATAATGCATCAGCTCTTAGTTGATTAATGCACATACAAATATACCATAATGAACGTATTGGATCGATATTAAAATGACTAAATCAGGTTTTAGATGCAACTGAAAGGGCCCTGTAATTGTATTGCACGGACTCAGTTGAACTACCCTTTGCCAACCTTGAACGTATCACAATACTGGATTACCTGTAACGGAAACCGAACAGCAGTATTAAAATTGCTCTTGCTTAATGGGTGCATAACCAGGTTGCCGCCGACCGTTTCGTTATAATGCAACATACTTAGTGTTAATATACCGGTATTTGTAACCCTAACACGAGGCAACAAATATCAGCGTGTTTTCGTACAAGTCAGAGATTCCCAAGGCAAAAATATTATTGTACGAAAACAATCCCTTAACTCCACTCTACGCGACTAGCAAATATTGCACGAGACACATCGCCACAGAAGGCAGTGTGCCATTGACGAAAATCTGCATATAGTTATGGAAGGTGGGTCTTCATCTTCAGCTTTATATGGATGCAGAAGTATAACCAAGGAGTTGTATGTTGTGCTCATAATGAGATAAAGAAGGGAAAAACACAAACAAAGTTTCAGCGTTAGTTTGATAAACGTGAATTATTTCGACAGCACATTACCTGGTTCTGATGTTAAGAACCGCTAGCATGTGTAGATCCTCAGTTGATTTGCATGC
This sequence comes from Urechis unicinctus, assembly GCA_034190875.2. Lineage (NCBI taxonomy): Eukaryota > Metazoa > Annelida > Polychaeta > Xenopneusta > Urechidae > Urechis > Urechis unicinctus. The sequence continues at coordinate 1,996,714 of CM067347.1, forward strand.
TATTCATCTCAAGTTATCTTTCAATTTTCTTAATAGTTGCGAGTTGTCGAATCAGAATGAAAAGCTTTCTGCTTTTTGTGTCTGTATATCTGGCATACTTACAAAGGCAATGAATAGCTATGGTACATAATATGATGCAGCAGGGTTATTTGCAAATAGAGTTCCGAGTCGTCTAATTACATACAGCTGTTTGAATGCGCACGTTTGGATTCTGCCATTTGCAACATTAGTACCAAATACAACACTTTGAGCTTTACTACACAACATATTACATACCTGTTGTGAGTATGATGGTTTTTCGTATGTAATCGGCCGTTTCTGCTCATGTCTCTTAACCGATTAGGGAAAATCAGAACATGCCTGTTCCCATTGATATGGAAACACAAACAATACCTGCATTAAGCAACCATACGATAAATTGGATGATTTTGTTTCTGACAGCTGAAGCGGTTTATAAAGCACATTCGAACATACAAGAATGGGTCATTAGAGTAATGTATCATGGGAATATTGCTTTGTTCGTTTGGATGTTAATCTGCAACAATGAATGAGAGATCAGAAAGCCTCGATTTTGCATCTACAGTTTGATTGCATCAAGGCTGCCAATAATGAAGCGTGCACAATGATGGGTGAAGGTAAATCATATGAGAAACATGCCTATTATTTTACAACTGTCACAGGCAATATAGACAGAAATGAGTAGATGATATAATTGAAGATTCGTAAATACCTACTGATAATGCGTAATGCACCATAACCGAAAGTAAATGGAAAATATCTTTTTTGGGGTAACTAGTCTCACGTGCTTTGAAGTGAATTCGAGTAATTCTTGTTCGTGGTCGAAACGGTTGTATCGACTACAGTTTCGATACGTCCCTCAGCGCTGCCGCTTGAGAAACTAATGTCTGATAAATGCATCAAACCAAGGTCTCTGTAGGATTCGCAATCGAACAAAAGGACTCGAAAGGACCTATTTCAACTCATTACGCACGGTCGTCATAAGTAAATATGAAGCTGCTTAGATGTTACTTGCTCCACAACACGTCCACGTCCCCTCCTCTATCGACGGCAGCCTTACAGATACCCAATTAGTCACCATGCTGCAAACATTTTATTTCGGACGGAAAGTTAATTTGTCTTTGGTGCCGTCGATATCTATTCGCGAGCTAAGCAGGGTTATATCGACAGTAGTTTGGTGAATGCAAGCGAGGCAGTCTCGGTGGTATGGCTTCAACATGACAAAGCTAGTTAGTGAAATACTTGGAATTGGCGAAAATATGCATAAGGTCATAGTATCAAGGATGGCGATTCACAAACGTGCAAATATCTGTAGCAAATACTGCCTAATTAATTACAATGAGTAACATTTGTACCGTCTATGCATTTTGTCGCACAGCTGTGCGGTTAAATCTGCGACATTACACGATTGTCGCAAGTGGAAAGGAAAGGACATCAGCTGAAGAGATGTGGAAAAAGCACAGCGGAGTAATGTGATTGTTGCTGGGATGAAGGATGAATAGCAAACTGTCATTTAAAGAGCCACATCCACCATAATACAAAAACCGCGTCGTCGTTAGCCACTAGCTATGAGTACAATCTGAGACTATAAATATTGATGTTTCTGACTGGTACTTGCTCCACATCACGTTCACGTCCCCTCCTCCACTGACTGCGACCCCTTAGATATCGAATTAGTCACGATGCTGCAAACAATTTATTTCAGCCGGAAAGTTAATTTGTGTTTGGTGCCATCGATATATATTCGCGAGCAAAGCAGGGTTATATGAACAGTAGTTTGGTGGAAGCAAATGAATTGTATCTTGTCATTAATCTAAATTAATCACTTCATGGAGGCTAACAAGTTCGTTATGTTCCAAATAATTGCTAAAGCCTTGTAAACAATATTTGCAACGAAGGCAGGGTAATGTCCTGACGATGAGGATGATGAGTACTATCTAAATATAGTCTTGTAACTGCAAGTGTGAACTAAAAGATATCAAGTAGAAGACGAATTATTGTTGGCATTTATCTACATTATGGTGGTGGTTTAATTTGGAAATCCAATAACATCAAGAAGATAAATACGGTTGTCTCTTTGCGCTATTCGGTCAATAAGTGATATCACATCGCATGTATATGCTTCTTACACTGTTGAATCGTGTTTGAGAAGTTTATCACAATAATTGCTATACATAACTAAGTGCTAGATTGAAAATGATCGATGCCACACGAAACCCTCTAGGTAATAAATTGCATCGGTATCTAATCAAGTTATATTCTCCAATGATAGGAGAGCCACTCGGGTCAAACGCATGGACATTATGTCCGAGGAGGGGATGCAAAGCAATTATTGAATATTGCAAACAAATGGGCATTATAGACTAAATAGCTTGCTCACTTCCCTTCGATATACAACTTATACGTCAGCTCTGGGTTAGCTAAGAAGTCTATCACAAGCTTAAAACACATTATCTACATATCGTTAGAAAGCATATAAAGAGTATCAGTAGATCCTATGTGTACAATGCCCTTGCTATATCAATGTATTTGTTTCAATTCTTTTGCGCTGACCAAAGCTCAATCGCTTGAGCATGGCATTTGAAGAGAGGGATCATACTAAACCTTATCACAAACAGTAAGGAAAACCATATATATTACCAATGGACCCGGTCGGATTTAATTTAAACCAGATCACAACGCGATGGTCAAAATCAATTTGTATACAGAGGCATGTTTATGAATATACATTACGCAATTACATTCAGACAAATCTTACCTGAAGTTCTCATGAGAAATCAAAATACACCATTGAGAGCAATATATATCAGCAAAACCAGCAGTAATCCTCTCCACCAGATTATTGAACAGACACCGGGAAAATTCTTTATATCATGTAAAATGATATATCTGCCGTGCTGATTCATGACATTTAATGGCAGGAGACGTGTTCACTTTTGCTGGACAGCTGTATGACAGCTCATCCATTGCTAAATTCTACTGCTGTAGTAGGGGCGGGGTGAAATTCAATCAGAATCCCATGCATTTGTGCGAATGAATGAATTAGCGTATATATATATATATATATATATATATATATATATATATATATATATATATATATATATATATATATATATATATATATATATATATATATATATATATATATATATATATATATATATATATATATATATATATATATATATATATCTATATATATATATCTATATATATATATATATATATATATATATATATATATATTTATATATATCTATCTAAATGTGTTCGCATCTTGACAATTTATGGTGATTCATAAATATCTATTGATCATTCACATAGCATTAATCTTGCGTTGTATACAGAGCTTACATGGACTACAAAGGAAATAATTTAGTTTACGTGGTCAGTTGTACTTGCCAAGTAATGCGCATGCATGTGTGTAATGACGAGACCTGGTGGCATAATTGAATGTCAGTTAAGATTTAACGAGCGTTTACAATGGCCTGTCTTTGTCATCATGTACCCATATATATATATATACAGTGCTCGACAGTTTAGATAGCCCGATGTCCCTGGGCCAGTAACCCAGCCATTCGGGTCAATGGATTTCGTTATCAGTGCGCCCGATCTGGCTGGCGCAATTTTGCCACTCGGGAATTTTAATGGTGCTGCCAGTTTGAGATTGGCTGCAGCAAGCGGCGTCTGTGCCCAGCTTCTCGAATAATTAATAACATCTGTAAGGTTCAGCCGATCATTGGTCAGCACGGGACAGTGAACGCTACATCACGCTATTCGCGCATAGTTAGCGCCATTGACATTAATATCAACCGGCAAGTCACTCATAATTGCCACAAGAAGATAAAAGCATTGGCGACACTAATTCATTACACCCAGTTGGACGACACTGTTGGCTAGGTGTAAGAGATAGCAGTTGTTATCTTGTTAGTAGCGAATAAAACAGCTTTTCGCAATGAGAATCATCTCATTCAAGCCTTGCGACGCAGATTAACTTGTTTGTCACAGTTAAGCTGGTGAACGTCGTCGCCCCGCTTTGCACGCGACTACATCGTCTTCTACTCAGCTTAACATGTCAGCTATAACGGAGGCTTGTATGGGCGTCAATTGTCAACCTAGTGCTTGTCTAAACCATGAGCTGAGCTCAATATTTTAGCGGCGTATGTGCTGCGGAGTTGAATCCCTTATCAGTGATCGAATAAAATGCCGAAGTTGCGGACGCATCCGACTATAGTCCAGATGGGGTCTAGACTAGTGGATAAGCTTGTCCACGGCTTCAGCAAACTGCTGAGAAAAGCAGCGCAAACTGACCTACAGAAAAGAGAAAGTATGAGCAATCGCAAACACGGCAGTTCCTATCCAACTGGGAAGAGGAGTTAAAGTGGGTTGAGGCCAATGATGAGGGTTACTGACGACTATGTAGCAGATCTGCAATATCATCATTCATAAATTAATCCTTTTAGCAAGTAACTAGCGAGGATTGTACAGTCATTTGCCTATCTCAACAGTTTCGACAATGCTTGTTGCCTGAGCTATATAATCTATTCATTCTATGTTTTTTTCGTGTTTGTGATGGCAGTTCCCAGCGTGTATGGTATATAATATGGTTCATTCGTTGTTAGTTTATCTACTTAGCTTGTGCTCCCTTACTGTTATATATCAAGATAATGTAAAACCGAGAATAAGCTATCATTATATCATGGTCATAATAAGTCATTGTGGTTAACATACAGTGCTAATGATATCCCTCTTATCTCATAATTCAACTAAGTATCTGATATAAACGTCTATCCTGCTAACCCTGAATTTGTAATACCACATAGAATGATAGATACATTTATCTCTTAGCTTTCTATTAGGCTTATCAAGACAGGCTATACTAGATCAAAAGACTATTCATGTCTACTTTAGATTTTTAAAGTGATGCATTCATTAACGAAATGGGAAATACAAAATTTTCACTGCGTAAGCTTAGTTTGATATACTCCGTTGGCTCCAGTTGAGCACCAATCCGTGCAAATTGATTTGTGATTAATGGGGATGTAATAAGTTAGAGGAGTTATGCAAATAAATGCCTGCAATGTGTCTTTCAGTTGTCAACTAATTCCCCATAGAGCAGCCAAAAACAACGCAGATGAGAGAACGAATATTTATGCCAACGAAGCCATAAATTGGTGGCATTCTATGTTGTGAAGATTTTCTCGAAATGTGATCTGAATAAACTAGGAATTGTAAAGAAGTTATCATTGTTACATTTATGTGATCAGAGGGACTGACTCGCTCAGAGTATTTTGTATTAGCGTTATGCCCGTGATCACCTGGTGTGCGGTGATGTCTGTTTTCTGCCTGGCTGGTTGGCCAAGCCTTTTATTAGCAGGCTATCAAACCCTTCAAATCTTCAAAATGCGAAACCGGAGAATTTGTCACGAGACTAAGTAATAACGTGCAATTAAAAACAAATGGGAACTTTTTCTAAAATGGTATTTTCGCCCAACTATATACGTTAGCGTTGGCATCACCAGGGTAAATAGCGGACTTGTGATCGTCCTTCATGCCTGTGATGTTGCCAAAGTTAAGCACAAACTCCGTGATGGCCGCGGCAGTACTTGGAAGTAACCAAGAATGATCAAAATGAATAAACGCTTGATCTCTTGGATAACATAAAAATCAATCAGTCGGAAGGGTTGAAAAAGAAGGTTCCATTAAAGATATCAGACTAGACTACACAATGTTCTGTATCATAGGACGTCTCAACCACATAACTTTGGTATTCAATGACAATAAGGCAAACGTACGATATGAAAGAGAAATGTTTTGCCGCCCGAAACTAGGTAGAGCTTAGGGAAAATAGTTTGCACTCACACGTGAGTAGAATTTGTCCATGCACAAATAATCTACTGTCGTTCCTTATAACCTTAAATGAAACGGTAGAAAATAACGAAACGTACATATAATATTGGCGTCCGACTTGGCGTTCCGTGATACTGTCCAAGAATTGCTAATGGCATTTTAAGATATCGCACTCTTAGCACAACCCAATCAATCGCACGGTGATGTGATGTATGGGGCGTAGAGGTACTCCATGCGCAGATAAAGCTACCGCGTTCATATTTGTAAGGATTCAACAGCTAAGATATTGTAGCATTTGGTAATAAATGGAACGTGTTAAACACGGATAATGACAGTATGTTATTTGATTGTACTATTAATCTTTAATTCCACATATTCATTGCCATCACCGGAGTCTGCGGACGGGAATAACAGAGTTTCATGTGAGCAATGTGATAAGTCCAGCGATTGATCTATGATGCCAAGCAGTGTTACGCTTGCCCATGTAATACATCGCAAAATTTCCTTAATGTTATAACAGATAGGCAAAGCATCCTCAATATCAATAAGTCATTGCACAGCGTGATCTGTAAACATTTGGAACGCTGTTGGATAAGGTCGTTGATTAATGTGGACATTTCCCTGTTAATCCATCAACTTAAAAGATAATCGTTGTTTAGTACAGGGTTTCAGTCAGTGACACTGTGCCCCACATATAATTAATCTTCGACAGGTGATGATGGTAAAATATGTATTAAGCCTTGCCAATTTAGGGACTGAATCACGGAATGCAAAATCGTACGCATGTATTATGTATACGTTTCGTTATTGCCTGCCGTTTTGTGTTACGTGGTTTATTTGTGCTTGGATTAAAATGACTCATGTATGAGTGCAATCTATATTCTCAAAGCACTACATTGTCAATACCTTTATCGGGCGGTACATCAGGACATACAGCAACTGGTTGCCCTCATTACAGTTAGCAATGAACAAATTGTGGTAAAATTTTTTATTAAGGTCCAGCCGTAGTGAAAACCATCAAACTGATCTGCTTTAGCTTTACGTGAACACAAATGCAATTCAGCTGTTTTGATGATGAGACGTAACAGAACATTTCAATGATATGCCATCGTGGCATCCGCTAATTGCTTCCGCAAGATGACTCTTCACGTGATGCTCATGTTTTTAACATCATTTGGCAATACGGTAAAATTATCAAGCAAAGTTGCCTCGAGTGACATTCGCCTCTTGTTATAATAATACATTAGGCATTATGAATAGATTAAGAAATAGTGCGTTCTTTATCTGTGCATGTGGCCATCATCGTGTGATAGGTCTAATGACAAAGCAGGCTCATATCATATGCGTGTTTTGTCAGCCCGCGCTGCTTTGAAGCTTACGTATGACCCTACAAGCAGCCACAATACCGACGTCTGTAGTTATCCCCTTACTACTGATTCACTGTGAGACGTCACGTATTAGGGTTTTAAATACATATGTATTTATATGTACATATATAAATATATCAACATATATATATACAAGTATATATATACATATATATATATATATGTATAAATATGTTTATATATAAATATATATAGATATATAGATATATATATATATGATATATATGCATATATATTTATATACAGTATTATATTTATAAATATATATATATATATATATATATATATATATATATATATATATATATATTTATGTATATAAATATATATATGTGTGTGTGTGTGTGTGTGTGTTGGTGTGTATATATATATAGTTACTCACGTTTGAGTTATATACCATCAATTCCGGTTTGTGTTGGCATCAGATACCTTCCACGCTGATCCTTGCCCCAGGAAGGGGGTGTTCACCCAACTTTATCATCCTCATCCATTACGGGCGCGATATTACTTTGTCAATGAAGTGACATAAAGCCACTGTGGTTTCGTGATGATTAAGAGATCAGAACGGAATATGACAAGGAGGACGGTTTACAACAAATGATTGACAGACGAAGATGGATAGCATGATAACACGCATGACGCGCGTATTTGGCGCTGTTGGAGCATCCACCGTCAAGCTGACCACTGTTTGAGCGCAGACATGAAGATTGATGATCGATGGTGAATGCACCTCATCGTTAACAAGCTGGCTATATGGCGCAAAAATGGTGAACCCTTTTGGAAGCCACCTGCAATAATTAATTGATTCTTTGAATATTTAAAATTCAACATTATCGCAATCATCATCCCCATCGATGTTGTTCTTCATCGATTCTTTTTCCGTTGATAGTTTGAGCGATGTTGGGCATTGTATGTGAAATCATAGCATGGAATGTTTGAAAATTGTCGCTTTCGGAGTTTATAAACAGAGAGAAGCAGGCAGGGAAAGGTAAGATTATGGTTATGTGCGCCCACGGGCAATACATGTTCCGGCTGACCCTCCACTCACAGTGTCGCACTTGCTCACTCATAACCGCAAGAAGTTCAATCGGTTGCCGACATATTTTGGTCGTAACTTGTATCCTTGCTCAATCAAAAAACAATGCATGTGGTTAAATTGGATCCACAAGCCATAATGCCTTGAATTATCAAGCCATATTACTCTTCGATGTTATATTTGCGTCTTGTCTATTTTCCGAAATCCCCGACTGCATAGCTATCATGTTGTCTGTAACTTCCTTAATGACAACACAGCGTATTATTTTGTGATTGAAGTTTTGCACGGACGCCAAATAGGTTTTGTCGACGCGATGCAGTGGATCTTTGAAGCGCATAAGCTTTGTCTTCGACTGCAGATCAACGATATTGGCGTCAAGGTATGTGAGCTCGTTGTTGCTAATTAAGAATTTCAAGACTTATTTAACTGGATAATAAGACAATAATGTTTCCTTTATAGTAAATGAAGCGCCGCTATATATACATATATACATATATACATGTATAATATATATATATATATATATATATATATATATATATATATATATATATATATATATATATATATATATATATATATATATATATATATATATATATATATATATATATATATATATATATATATATATATATATATATATATCTATATACATATATATATATATATATATATATTGCATTATATATATATATATATAATTGCATTTATATGTGTGTTTATCAAAAAAATTCAAATATATGTACATATACATTATATATATAAATATATATATATATATATATATATATATATATATATATATATATATATATATATATATATATATATATATATATATATATATATATATCTATATATATATATATATATATATATATATGTATAATTATACATATGTATATATATTTCCACTCTTCCGGTCTCGATGCTAGACACGTACATGCGTGTTACTGGGCTGGGCAGTCCACTACAACTCGCCGAGTACATCGTATTATTTCCATTGTAGTGTAGCCTTTCGTTTAGCTCTGTACACAATGTAAGACCAATGAAATGTGTTAGGTTAATACTTATTCATGAATCACTTTTGATTATCATGATGCAAACTCAATAGGATATATAAATACGTTAATTCAGTTTAATTTAGCAATGAACGAGCTGTCATAAATTTATCCCACAATAGTAGAAATGTCACCTGCCATTTATTGTCATGATTGAACACGCAGATATCTTAATTTAGATGATATAAAGCATTCGCCCGATGTCAGGTCAATAATGGGTTGGATAGGATTACTGCTTTCAGAATAGCTGTTTCGGCTGCTATGTATGGCACTAAATTGTGTTATCTTATTACTCATGAGAACTTAAGTTAAGATTTGAAAAGTGTGAATGTAACTGAGTAGCGTATATTCACAAACATGCCTCTATATTCAAGTGGATTTCAACCATCGCCTAGCGTTCGTGTTTAAATGAGATTCGATTGAGTCTTTTTGTAACGATATTGGGTTTTCCGTTATGATTGTGATAATGTTTGGTATTACCTCTCTCTTCAAATGCTATGCTTGAACAGTTGATTGGTCAGAGCAAAGGAATTGTAACTTTATATAAAAAGTTCAGTGTGCACATATTCAGGATGTACTAATGGGCTCTTCATTGGTTTTCTAACTGGAGCCCTTTGTCCAAACAAACTCATTCCCATCCGCTTCCTGGCGCGTGTGATGAATATTTTGTGACTTCGTCCAATTAGTCTTTCAGCTTTACCTGCTATCCCGTTGTGCACTCAAAGCGAGGTGATATTTCTTTTAAGGCGATATTGACCTCCCTAGTGAGGGAGTCTAGCCATTAATATGTGTTTGTGAATTTAATATTCGTCATTGATTTCTAGCACTCGATGAATAATACAGTTCTTCGCCCTAGTTATCTAGCTTGACTTTATCATGAATTTGAAGCCGGTATTGAATTCCTTTACCATGCGAGGCTGCATAGTTTGGACAGAAGGGCGGTGCAATGGCTAAGAACAGATCTAATGAGGCCTAAAGCGAACTGATCATTTGGGACGTTTGGTGTATAATGCATTCACTAAGTATACACTGCATGTTTATTATTATATCGAACGTACTGTCTGCCAGATTATATTATATTCCGCATTCTATTAATTTTGTCTTTTCTATTAATTACACATATGTAGCAATTATTATGACATACGACTAACGACAAAGGTGCGATAAATTATATCATATATGGATTGCGCAACAAATGCATGAGATAAAAATGTCACCAATTGATTTAGAATCGTGTACAAATTTGTGTTATTGTGTATCGCGGAATAAATTAACTGGGGTGCTTTTAGAAGGTTTCGTGTGGCATCCGTTATTTTTAATCTTGCACTTGTACCTGAATAATATGTTACATCTCAATAGGCTGAAGCCAAGATTTATAGCCATGAATGTGATAAACCTCTTAAATACGATTCAATAGTGTTTAATAAACATGCATCAAATGTGTTGCAATATCTGTTTTGGCACACATCGCAAAAATAAAAGCTTGTGTTTATTTGTAAAGTTGTTTTCAATTCCTTCAGAATTGAACCTTACCTGATTGGTCATTGTCTGTACACAGTATAGGGACATCCGTCAATATATCCTTGCAGATATTTGATTTCCAAATTAACCAACCAGCAAAAAGTAGATAGATGCTAACATTAGTACTTCTTCTTCTTCTCTTCAAACTTACAGTTGCCGGACGATCTTTCGATTGTTCTCATCGACCTATATGCTTGTCCAATCAAATAAAGTGAAACTAAAATGTCATTAAATTATTTGAGGCCCGTTCGCATTGTCTAGGCTAATTTGTTTATTTACAGTAGGGCCACTGTGATTTTATTCAAATCCTTCTTGAATGTCGATTGGTAATCTAATAGATGTATAAATCTTTGGTCGGGAAAGGCACTGCGACTTTTATGTGAATTGTACGTTTATTAGCAGACCGGCTTTGATTAATGTATTATAGTTTTGTTTTGCATAATGCATGACAATAACAGTGACCATTACAGCCCTAAATCGTCATCGTCCGGTAAATACTCTGATCAACATTAAGAACAACAACTGCGCAGCTAGGGAAACATAATCTGGTGCTGCTATGAGCCGCGTTTTAGAATAGGTTTGATAAAAAAACCCCGATCCAGTTCTTCAATAGCGGATAAGTTGCGTTACATAGGCTTCGTTTGTTTGACAAGACATCAAGAGTACTCGTTGGCAATGATAAGCATATTTAAACCTATTCCTTTAATGCCAATGGTCAAATTACAAACCAAACTGAATATGGGTCTAAGCTAAGATTGCATATGTGTATCCATGCATGCTTGCTTTAATTTAGCCTCTTGTGTGTTTGCAGGCAGCTTCATCAGAGCATATTGATTGAAAGAATGATATTGATGAAAATGCAAGTGGCCAAAGCGTACCTCCCTATTTGTCTGATTTATGTAAGCGATACATAGTCAATCATTATCAAATACTAATCTACAATAACAAATAAAAAACTCGCACTTAATATGACGGCGTTGTGAAAACGTTTTAATGGGATTATCCTTCATACTCCATCATGTTATGACTTCTCGCTAAAGATCGTGTTGACGCTTTAATATGTATATAATAGAAATATAGTGTCAAAAGTCCAAAATAAATAGTGCTACAGCAGAAGAGCCAGCCGTTGAACTACTAATTAATTATGTCCAATAAGCATATGCATTAATTTCCAGAACATTTCATTTGGAATGGGGTGGATCTCATACTAGAATTTCACAAACGTGTCAAAGTTTACAATTCAACAGTATATCAATTAATGTCTTGGCCCAATTACATTAAAGCAGACTCTGTGAGTCAGTGGCCTTCTATATGCAAACATGCATTACTGTTGCTGTTTTGCGGCTAACGATGACGTGGTTTTAGTGCCGTGGTAGCTGTGGCTGTTTGAATGACTCACACAATTTGCTATTCATCCTTCTCAGTGTGGTAATATGTGAGATTGTACTCATTGGGCAGTAGTTGTTACAGATGTTTGCATGCTTACAATTCGCAATCCATGATGCTATGACCGAATTTAAGTATTCGCCAATGCTAAATACAGATTTTGTCATGTTAAAGCCATACCGCCGAAACTGCTTCGCTTGCTTCCAACAAACAACGGTCGCCATAACCCCGTTTGCTCGCGCATGGATATCGTTGGCACTAAACACAAATTAACTTCACGTCTGAAATAAATCAGTTTGCAGCATCGTGACTAATTTGATATTTAAGGGACCGCTGCTAGAAGAGCAAGGGATAGTGGCGTGTTGTGGAGCAAAGTAGCTACACACATGCTCATGACGACAAGTGCGTAATGAGTTCAAACGAATTCTGTATAGGCCTTTGTTCTATCACGAATTCTACAGGACCTTGTCTTTATCCATACATCAGTCTTTAGTTTATCAAGCAACAGCATGAAAGGGCGAGGCTGTTATAGGTACAACCGTTTTGACCTCGAACAAGCTCAATGTTTCTTGATCTGTAAATGTGAAAATTTTAGGATAACTCAAATTCACTTCAAAACACACGAGACCAGTTACCCCATGAAAGCAATTCCCATTCGCAATCGGTCATGGTGCATTGCGCGTTATATATACAACTTCCGCAAACATAAATAATCAATAAATATTAAACGAATCTTCAATCATCGCATCCATATCCAGATTGTAGTTGCAAAAAAGACGCACATTTCACATGGTTTTTTTTCCTTCGCTCCTCATTGTGCACGTTTTGTAACTTGAAGCTTAGGTGAAATCAAACTGTAGATGCAAAATAGATCATTTCTTATCTCTCTTTCATTGTTGCTGATTAGAACCCAAACAAGCAAAGCAATTTTCCTATGATACATAACTCTTATGATCCATTCGTATAGGTTCGAATGCTCTTTATAAGGGGTCAGTAACGAAATCAATGAAATTTATCATCTGGTTGCTAAATGCAGCCATGGCTTAAGTATCCATATGAATGGGAATAATCATGTTTTGATTTTCCCTAATCGGTATAAAGTGAGCAGAACCGTCCGAAAAAATTATACACGAAAAAAGCATGATACTTACGACAGCAGGTATGCTTTATGTCGTGTACAGATGCTGTAATATAAGCGATAGTATGTTGCTTCATAATGACACAGCCGGGGTAGCCTGGTTATGCATCCAACCTTAACAGCAAGACCTGTCTTAATGTTACTGTTCAGTTTCTGTTACAGGTACTTCATTATTGTGGCAAGGTCAAGGTCGACAATGGGTAGTGCAACGAAGCTTTTGCAATGCGATCACATGGCCCTTTCAGTTGCATCTGAAACCTGATTTAGTCATTTCAAGATTGACCCAAGAAATTCATTATGGTATGTTTGTATGTGCATTAATGAACGATCAGCTGATGTGTTTAGCGAACTTAATCGTCGTGTTAAGTAAAACGGATAAATTACCTCTCATAATTAACTTTAGGTGTCAGTGAGCGTAATAGATAATATATATATAAGTTGTTACACAGAAGGTATTAATTGATTTTACTGGATTTCAATAGTGGAAGCAAATTGTCAGTAAATTTAATCGCCTTTGCATATTGTCCCTACGACGTTTTTTTATAGCAACGTTAGATTATTTGTTCGGCTCCCAACCAGAAATTTGCATCTATTTGATATAGTGCATATGAATGCTATTGTTTTCTTTAGACATTTATCCGCAGTGTTGAATTGGACGCTGCATTAAGTGCAGTGTTAGAATTTAATATTACGTCACTGCCGTACTGCCTGATATATATATGCGTTGATCCCAGGGAAGGTTGCTCGATGTTCAAACACCTACTGCTTGTTCACTCCATCTACAGCATTTGCAACCTGAACACAATAGAGGTAATGGCTATGTAATGGTTTGCTATATGCTTTGTTAATACTCAAAACTAAGATTAACCCAAACCACAGTTTGAAATGTTTTGCGCGTCATAGTAATCGGCTATATTCATCCCTTTAATACCAGTCCTGGGTTTTGAAGATAATATACATATATTGAGCAAATACAAAACACGCCACATCTCATCACTTTACGTATATCACAGGCCAGCGAATCGTGCGAATGCACGTAGACTTTTCTAACATTTTGTGCCAAGACTGACTTTATGCGATTGTACCCTATAGATATAAGCCTGGGTTTGGGCTTCATCTGGATCACTGAAGCGACCAAGAGGAAGTCAATACCCGGGTTTTTATTTTCACGATGTATTCTTCTGTGAACGTGGATCTCCGAGCCAAACGATTAGTACAGAATGTTGATGTTATTTCCAGAGAAAAAAAACATTGAAGCATATTGTATACAAAAGAAAGATACCTAGTGTTGCCCAGGAAATAAAAGTCTTTGGTTACCACCCTATCACCGTCATACTTGCAGTTAAATCTTCGTCAACCCCCTACTCTAAATTATCCTAGCACTCGTCAGACCAACACACCGGAACACATGTTCATTTTGATAACCCATATTAATTCCTGCAGTGATTCTATCGGTGTAACTCCCGCCAGTATCATTGCCACAAAGCTCAGGATAATTATTGCTTGCTTTATATTGCTTATTATGTGGCGTTGACGACAGATTCCATATAATTAATGACAATTATAACATACATGGCTACTCCAAGAGACTGGCCTTATATTCAACGTGACTGGTTATCCCGACTAGATATTATTTCACGAATGCTCAAAATTGATGTGTAATAAGTTCCGACAGAAAGAGAACTAGACATTTACAATTATGTGTTAGATAATGTTTTGTTGATGAGGATTAGCAAAGAGTGTGTTATCGACAGGTGCAGTGATTGGAAAATTAAGAAATATCTGGGATTTTCTGGATAAGATAATATAACCACGGTTATAGAGACAAATGATTATGATGTAGTAATTTGATGTCGTTCTTGTCAGGTTTTGGTTGAGGGAATGGGTCCGTGCGATTTATATCAGATAGAATTTTGTAAAATTTTGCAAATATGCTCCATGAAGCCCCATAATCAGATTTCCAGAAAAAAACTTTGGGTACCCAAACTGGGTTGGTTGCTATAACAACTTGATTGATACCCCTGTCACACCAATATCGGCCGCCAGATGACACTTTTGAAAATGATACTGATTACACAATAAATATGATAATTAGCAATAACTTCAATATATATATATTGCTTAATATGACTTTATGTGCGTATGTAATGACAGATATGTGCCTTTAAGTACAAATCATGCTAATTAAGTATATATAATAAGAGTGAAATTAAAATTAATTAACTGCATAATTGATAATTGTTTGCTAAAACAACATATTTTTTTACCCTAAAAAGGTCAAGCTAAAAAAGGAACAGATAGAAAATTCCTATTTTGTACTATTTTGTAATTTAATGTATATGCTACATCTATAGAAAATATGAACTGGTGTTCCCAAACTAATTTTGTCAAAAATTGCAGTTTTATAATACGTGATGTGACAAGAGGCATCATGGTGCGTAAATTCACATTTTGGTTGTCCAAAAATGTACAGTCACTCACAATGGTTGACAATCTCCAGCAATAAGACATGAATGCGGACATGTTGGAACTAGTAGCTAGCTGAAGCAATTTTTTTCAAAGCACTTGCATCACTCATTGCATTATGTGCATTGTATTCTAAGTGCAGAATGCAGTTACAAAAATATGACTGACTAAAAGATGTTCCCATATCATTGTACACTACTTTACAAAAAGGCAAGGTATCACCAAAGCCTGCAACACACTGCTCAAACTCGCACAGAAGAGCACAGGCTTTTACATGTCTAACAATGTGCTTCATATCAAGAGTTTAGCATTATGTCCCACAAGAACAATCTCGTCGGATTTCTTCATCTGAAGTTGCAAATTATTAAGTAACCACAGTAACTGGTGTAGACCTTGATGCACTGATGTAGAAGGCACAACCTTTCTATTGTGGCACAGGAACCGAGCTCCACTCTTCTTCTGTACCGTCAGGCCTGTCACTTCTTGGGCCTGTTTGGTGATGTCCCCCTGTGGTAGGATGTACATGTCAAAAGCATCTGGCGAAATGAAGCTCTCAGCTGTAATCTGTGTTAGTTCAGCATCACATCCTAAACAACGACAATACGATATTGAAAGAATTGTGTATTGTGGGTTCATTACAGGAGGTAGAAGAGAGGGGTGGGGGCGTGGGCTGTATTGTCTCTATTATAGCCCCCTCCCACCCCCTGCACCAGACAGACTACACCAAATCCTTATCTGACAGAGGTCATTAACCAAAGCCAGCACTGTTGCTTTTATTTTGAGCGACAGCATATGCAAAACATTTCTTTACATACTTCACCACAGTGTCAGTCAGTTCCTTGTGTTTGGACTTGATTTTTAGCAACTGTACTTCCAGAGCCCTTTTCGCATGTTGAATATCCGACACCTTCACAATGTCATCGTCAACTTCAGCCCTTAGCTTGGCGATGGTGGAGGAATCATCATCCCCAATAAGCGTCTTAGTGTGAACAGTGTTCTTGCTACACTGCCCTCCATTGACTTTGATGATGCTGTATAGTTTTTACGACAGTCGTGTGCTATTGGCGTGACTTGTAACCGTTCATAGGTCTCACATTTGTGTCATCTCTTGTTGCATATGGCAAAATCCATCACTTTCCCGGTGTGAATGCCTATTACTGCTCTAACTCCTGTATTTGAAATAAATATTATATTTTAAGTAGTACATATAACACTATAGAACTAGAAGTTACTTAGTCAGTGCATTACCTGTTAAACTGTTGTGGGCTCGACCTCTTTTTTGCCAGCCCATATCGTATGAAACTGTCAGAGGGGTTGCTTCGTTATCAGGTATTGTTTGACCATCAGCAGACAACTGGGCATCACGCTCTGCAGCAACAACTTGACGACATGAGTCTTTGGCCACCTTTTCTACAGCAACTCCAGCTTCAGCACGGCGGCGGTTCAGCAATCCAGATGACACGGGAGGAACATTCATTGACGTCAGAAGTGCATTGACATGCGTCGGACCAATTCTCGCATGTAACATTCCTAAAAACGTCACAAAAAAAATTCATGATATAATCAATATAATATCATATTTTCTGTCACCTTGTATTTATTCACTTATTTATTTTATTAATCACTGAATGCAAAAGAACAAAAGTGTCAGTCTGTATTGCATCGCATAACATGATGACTACCGTGTGGCAATCACTGAAGTTGTGCTTGACATTGAGTGTTTCCCCTAACATTCACACGTGTCAGCATGCTCAGTCGTTTGTTTGTTTATTCATCAATATCATAGGCGGATCTAGGTTCATGGGCATACCCACTAGCGTTAATTATTATCAAATGGCATCTGTTTTTCTGGTTATTTTTTCAGTTTAGTTTAAACTGTAGCAACCAGTTTGCGCTGATTTTGGCTCTGCTTCCGGACAAATTGCAGTGAAGATATCGGTGAAGAAAAGGAGTCAAGATTTTTAATCCGATGCATTTATTGGGTAATCTGTGACTGCAATTCCTACGAAAGGCCATTGATAAAGGGGAACTAAAGAGAGTTTCATATATGTATATATATATGTATATATATTTATATATATATATGTATACATATATATATATATATATATATATATATATATATATAATATATATATATATTATTATATATATACACAAATATAGAAGTTATTTATATATATATAAATATATATATATATACATATATAAATATATATATACACATATAATTATATGTATAGAAATATAATATCAATATTTATACACCCATATATGAATATATATGTATATTTATGAATACAATTTATAATTCGAGTGCATTAAATATGCAAAAGCAACAGTGTTTTTGTAAAATTTAAATCTTACAACCTCATCACCGCTCGGTTAAAGATTTTTACATCAAAGGGTCGTATTTATAAAAAAAAATACGCGCTCTCTTTACAAGTGGTCTAGGTCACCAGATAAGTGTGTTGTAAGTGATCAAAAATGTGTATGCACCTACACTATTACTATTGTGATGCTTTAGGAAAATTGTCATAATATATCAAAAGTCGCTGATGACAAAGGGTACAACTTGGACAACAAATATCTCATTTATTCTTCAAAGTTATATACAGCATTCTTTTTCTTTGGCATTTTATTTTTAAAATTAGTTCTGACCAATTGTCTCAGCATTAGGCAACTAGCTGCTAGACGTTGAACAGTATTACCATTTGTGAGTAGGAAATGCAACAAGAGTAGTATCTCTGATGTGCCAAATATCACCTTGTATTCTGTAACTATTTATTGCCCCTTTCGATGAAGTAAAAACATCCCTATCGAGTAAACTCTTACAATGTTCAGCATAATGAGACGAATTTGAATATGGCTGCATCATAAAGTATATGGCATCACGATGATTACATATGAGAACAAGCGTTCATTTCACATGATTGAGTCAAAAAACGAACAAATGTATAGAGGTAAAAATGTATATGTAATTATATCCCAGTATGGTATTAAAGGTAAGATGTAGGGGCAGTTTGAACAGGAACCCTAAATGCAGTTGAATCTAAATAGGCTCATTGTCAAGATCAATTGAGGGAATATGCTGTGATTAAGCATGTAAATTGACCAGCTTGTGAACATTATTCTCTATTTTTGCTATATCAGCAGGTCCATCCGTCACGATACATTGAACAAAATACGACAGATCTATTGTAGCGTAGGCCAGCGGGCTTCGTTCCATTTGATAGTGATGACATCACCGTTTTTGAGAGTATTAACCAACCCTATGCAATGACAATGCAGGTTGGCTAGGACAGCATTTGTGTTTTTTTTCGTTTTAATGTCTTAGGTGATTTAAATACAAGAAAAGATGCAGGTGGACCAAGGGCCGAGCGTTAAGCTGTGTAGTAGTAATATCAACTGCTTTTCAGAGATGAATGTATTAACCGCTAAGATAATAATCTTATGTTTTTGTTTAACTCAGGCACATGAACAAAGCTGTATCGTAATGGCATAACGGTAAAGATACAATCCCTCGTCAGTGATATTACTCACTGTAACGTTTTATTTCCACCCAAAGGCCACATAATGAAAAGACGAGAATTTATGAATAAATAGAGAGAAAAAATCGATATACAAATTCGAGACATATTTTGTAATTGCTCTATAGTTTAGGTTTCAATGTATCACATGTTCACATAGCATCATCGCTTCGCATAACTTGGAATTAAGCAGTTTCGGAAGGAGGTGATTTGCTCTGAGATTGATATGCTGTCAGGCGATCCTGCAACGCGGGTGCTTGCTCGACATGTTCAAACAACTAAACTAATTGCTTTAATTTAAACTCAGACTGATTAGACGCAACATTTCCTGAATCCGAAATCAGTTAAATGTAAACGATATATTCTTACGACTGATACTCTTAACCGTAGGTTAATGTACATGATGATGCCAATATAAATTTGCATCAACTTTGCTTTCAATTAATAGAAAGGCATCTTGAAGTAAGTGAAACTGCACAATTCTATAAGTTGAAAACTGGTTTTGTGTTTTATCGGTAAATTCTTCTATTTTGACTATGGATTATTCACTATTGAATCATAAGCTACAAAGCCATAGTGTTGTTGTAGTGTCGGGGTGGGGGTGGGATGGGATTCAGTATCGTTACGATTAAGCTCAGATCAGGTGCCGGTATTACACCCCTTTGGCACTCAAATTTATATTATTACAACATACGTTAGGTTTTGACTCCCCAACCTCAATCAAAATACTTACCACACATCAACATCATGATGGCCATTCATGAATATCTTTTGTACACAACCTTTCTGATAACATATTACAGAAGCAATTATAATGACGTTTTCTTGCGGGGATGAGACAGCGGTGGAATTTATATATGTTTCAAGCTACGTTTCCGCCAAACGCAGCACGTTTGCAGCGAGTCGTAAATTAATACTAAAATCTGAATTATGCATAAAGCATCCTTACTAGATAACGGTCCGGGAATCGGATTACATACTAACGGTAATGCTAGTACTATGTCCTGCCCTTTGCGCAACATGTAAATTACAAAGTTTATGATACCGAGGTGGATGCGGAAAGATTGTAGTAGAACTGTTCATGCAGTCACGTAGGTTTCATAGGTGTCGACTGCGTCTGGCGCGTGTAACTAATTCCACCACTAAATATTCTTAAGGGATTTCGCATGGCCTTTAAATATTCTTTATACTAGATCAGAATACCCTGATTTATGGGGGCATATTTTTATGTTCAGACTTGGCGTGTCTCCTAGTCTGAGGCGTTATCTTGTCATGCCATTTTTGTCTGTGTTCTGCCCTTTATGCATTCAATAACACATTAACATCCAACAGCAGTCTAGTTAGTTCTACTTTGTTATACCGTATAGTGTCATCGGGCAGTTCATTAGGAGAGTTTGTGTATATCGGTCTAGATATTTGTCATAACATTGTCAAGGGTTGCACTGAGAAACCATAAAGCCGATAAACATATCGGCATCCATTTGTTTTTCCTCGGAGACAAATAATGGGCATTTTGTGTCTGCCAATGTTATATGTCCTTAAT
>CM067347.1:2022656-2025156 GCA_034190875.2 Urechis unicinctus
GAAGCAACAAGATTAGGTTCTAAAATAACAGATGATGAAAACATTGGCTCTGGGTGTGTATGTGCTGTTCGATAATGCCAAATATCTCTCGTGTAACTACAATATAAGGGGCAAGCATCCCATTTCACAAAAGCTTAGAAATATTGAGATGTCGATTTACAGACGCGTGGTAATGCTAGATAACCCAACTGTAAGCCTCATGAATATCCCCATTGTCTACACAAAACCCGGCAATAGTAATCTGCTTTGATATATCCAATCTAGTTGCATTCTGGTTTATGAGTATTGACGGGTCGTGGTCGGCCTAACAGATAAAGCTACCATATTGCCTCAAGCGGATTAATGCTATTCCCTTATTCAGTGTTTATTCATCCCATTTCGATGGAATTAAAAAGAGATAACTAAATATTTTGCGGGTTATAATTATGTTCGATATTGCAAGCCCTTAATCGTATTCATAGTCAGGACAGAGACTTTACATTGTCAATTCAGTCGGTTTCGTAACGCACTCGCCTACAGAAGTTTGCAATATGTCTAGAATTGAGTATTAGGTTACAGCAATAGGCAAACAATGCTAAACTTTGCCCTTCAGCAATAGTTAACAAATCAATCTAGCAAGCTCGAATGAAACTTTACAATATCACATTCTTATAAACCGTGGTACAATGAATAACGGTTATAATACTAATTGTGAAGTCACATAACTGATCCTTGAAGTGTTACGCGTGTTTATTCTCTCACTTACTGAAACGGAACCCACTATCGCGCCACCCGGCAGGTAGTCTTTCATTATGTTAATAATGCGGGGATACCACATTCCTGCACACTTAAATCATGATTTCCATGATATCAGACAAAATGCAAACTATCAATATTGTACGAATGTTACCAATAATAATATTAATACTAAACGTCACAATAGCTCAATGTTCCATGATATAACATCTGTGTCGATCAATCGCGCTGGTGGATTACTCCTATGTGTAGACTGGCGTCCCCCATTGATCCGGACAGGCGACACGTTTACTTCAGGTTTGGGTGTCGCAGAGGGTGAAAAACTAGGAATTTTAATGTTCTGAGATTCAATTTGAACCACTTTATAATATATATTTTCAATGTGATTCAAAGTAATGATGGTATCCAATATTATCTTTGAATTACTTAACAGTATATGAGTATATTTGCCTTATACATGCGGTGGGTATGTGCTAACCATGTGAACCAATCCCAACGAGTGATACGTCAACAAACATATTTGCTTATTGCACGAGTCAGAATAATGCCGTTAGAGTGGAACAGCAAAATCAACCGATTTATCTTCTCGCAAATAAATAAACATTGCTCAGATGTATTTACATACAAACTAATCCTATAACTGAATGATTTGCAGTTATTAGGGTTTTACTGGGTATTCCTGAATGACTAGAAACTATTGTGCCTGAATGGTTTTTATTGATTCATCCTAGCGTTTGTTTCACTGTTAATTGAGACGATGTGTATCTTGCAGCAAATATTTCCCTTCCTCACAGAGAATTATCATATAAGACAACTTATAACTTTCGTCGTGGTCATACGCCCCGCGCCCCACCCTTCTGGATCACACATTGCTCAATACAATGCCCACAAGCTGAGGTCATTGTAATATAATTTACAGCATCAATCAATTATGCCCAGGAAATGAAAACTGTTTGCTGCGCTTGCGGAATTCGAATAGGCTTTCGTGAATAATAGAGGCAAACTATTTTCAGATGATGATCAAGCAATATCTGATTATATTCAGTCCTCATACTCCATTCAGTCTCCACCACATCACAGTGATCATCCCATTTGATTTCGCATGGTCATATCCATAAGACGTATAATCAATGAACATAATGCCGTTTTATATTGTATGAGCCCAATGACAAAGCCATGTTATAAGCTCACAATTGCTGTTTATGTTGGCCATTGAGGTAATATAGGCAATCATCGGTATGCTATAACCCAATATTGTCATGCGAGAATGTTTGGTTTGAATATTGTTCGACCATGCCTGTCGATTTATCACGTCTACGTGTTAGGCGCTCCCGTAGTAATGGAGTCCCGAGCAAGGTTTTTCCGCAAAGCGAATTGACAACTTGAGCATAAGCAGTTGGGACTAAATAAAGCCTGAGTTTCACTATGTGGCGTGAGGTGACAACTAAAACAGCCCTACAAATAATGGAAAGGACGCCTTTGGCTGGATATTATCCTGCAAAACATTTAATATAGGATTAGTTTTAGCCACGGCGATACAAATAATCCTCCTAACTCGCATAATAAAGTCTGATAAGGAGCCGACGTTTGGTAGTAACTTCATGGCGGCTGAGTTAACATCACAAATAAATGCATTTATTGTGACACAGATCATAGGATTCTTGAACTTTGGAGCAATAATAAAGTCAGCACGATTGCACCAATTAAGGAATATATCTTCATACGCGTCCCAAAATCTTTCTAATGCTGTAAACATTCCATATTT